>JACMIG010000653.1:0-11345 GCA_014805385.1 Levipalatum texanum
CAGCTAGATTTTGTTTATTTCTTATTTTTATGACTAGACAAATCCAGCGCCCCATATCCGATTCGGTACCGACATAGTAGGTCTGAGTCTCGCCCTTGTAAGGCAAACTATTGTGGTGTTCCGTGCATAGTATATTTTGGGGGACCATATGCATGTAAAGAATTGAAATGGACATTCAAAAAACTGTTGTTTCTCCAAGTGAAAATGCCACTTCCCTAAACGTCCGCGGAACATTGCAGTTACAGAGCGAACAGTCACTAGTTATCGGATGCCTTCTACTGTCATATAATTCCCATGGCGCCTAACAACGAGTGTCAGTCAGGTGGTGCCAAAATATGCGGAGAAAGAAAGGCTTGTCACTGTCTATCGGACAGCGTGGGAATGCGGCATTCATGGCACATCGACTCTAATCGAGGAAGTGAGGAAAAAATATACAAAACACTCAGCCGGACCATTTCTGTACGCATAGGAAAGACGACGAAAACCATGCACAGTCCTCATACGGTTTAAAATTTCCTTTCATTATCTAATCTTGCAAGCAACTTCAAAGATAAAGAAGATTGAGTAAACCAATACTGGATAATCGAAAGTTGATCTAACACAAGCTGGACTCAATTCGATCTCCTAGGTCAAGACAGTGCCAATGTCAATTGTCCGAGTGACAGAGCCCCGCAATACGCAGGTTGGCACAACAGGCGTCCTTACCCTAGGCGAGAAAGGGCCGACAGACGGAAGCCCCCTTGGCGGTCAAAGAGACTGGTGCCTCTTGGAATAATTTACGACCCCCATTGGAGGGCTACCTGTAGAGGAAGAGAAGCCGCCGATAGGGGACATTGAGAATAGGCAATGCCAGAGATCAAGAGAATGCGAAGGCGATTGAAGAAGGCGCATCAAAGGTGATATGTTTCCTTTCATACTAACAAATTGGCGTGGCGTAGTGATAAAGCGGAATTGTTTTTCGATCTCTTTACATTCAGCCCGATGTTATGATTGACTATCGGCGAAAGTTGAACTTCAGGTATACTCGAGAACTAGCTCCTCGGCTTCTACGTCGGACAATACGCTGCAATCAGCGGCGGAGTCAAGGGAGAATAGCCCTCCTTCAGGGGTCAGCACCCCCCGAAGGAGTAAGGAGAAGGAATCGGGACGATTAGGTTACTTTGTCCTATGTAGTCCCTGTCTCTATCTCTCCCATTCTGCGCTCTCCTCTCCTCCCTTGCTCTCTTTGGCCTAGACAACGAGACATCGAGAGTAAGAGAAGGGGTCCAACGGCATTTCCTGTCCCTCCGCGATCCAAGGTCAGTGAAGCATCGGCAACTCGTGAAGCTTGCCTCGTGAAGGGGCCAAGAGCGAAGAAATCACGCCGCAATACAATTATGGCGAGAGTTGAGGAGGTCAACATTGTCGTGTGAGCACTTTTTGTGCCGCTGCTGTGGGCTTACGGCAATACTTTTGAGGAAAGGCGATATCCGTTGTATCCTGAGAATCGTTATGGGAGCATAGACTCAGAATAAGAATGCCGGCTGGCATACACAGTAATATGAAGGGCTCTGGCTTGGCGAGAATGAGTGTGTTGCGCATAGCAGACACTCGACACACAATCCATGGCGTTCGTTCCATTGTAGCATCCAAGAGGGGCTCATCCAATAAGGACATCCGAGGAGGTCCCACGCATCGTCCCATTCATATTAGTCGGAGAAATCCTGAAGCCGAAGCGACTCGCGACGTCCGCTTTCAATGGATGGAGCACAATTCGGTCGCAACTCTCATATCGGCGTATACACAACAAAGTATCAGGGCTTCACTGTCTCAGGCAACGGTTGGAAATTTGAAAAATCCTACTGAACTTTACTGGCAACTTTTTCTGCTATTTTAATGTGCTGTCACCATTTCCTTCCTATAAAATCCTCCTGTAATTATAGACTATGTGATTCCTAGTTGTGTTATTTCTACGGCTTGTTGATCTTCGGAACCCTAACAATGACAGGATAATCTGTTTTATTCGTTTGAGAAATAAAGATTCACAAGAAATGCTATTCCAACGCAAATATATATTTTGAATGCACTCTAATTTTAATAAAATGAGCAAAAATGATTTATAATTCGACATAAATGTGTATTACATATTCTCCACATCACCATAAATGAGTATTCATTAAATTTTCAATAGTGCGTTTTAAAATCAACGGAACTTCACCATAAAGGTGTGTTTCAGAAAAAAACGACGACGGATTGCTATCATTGTCAGTCTCAATTTTGTGAGCTCACAACGGAAGTCGACACGCGGGTGTTAGCAAGTCGAAACGACATTTAACGAACTCGAAAGAGCTCGAAACTATATATCTGTATTTGATGAACTAGAAACTAGAAAAAGTGTATGTACACTCTTTGGAGGCATTTCAAAGAGGATAAAAAGCAGGTGGTAATTCAACTGCAGGAACGCTGTGAATTTGCATGAAGTTTTTCTACCTCGTTGCAAATATTGATCGATTATTAAGAAATGCGAATTTTTATTTTTTACATTGCATTGCCGCCACCTTGGAGTAGCCTTTTCTTTGATCGGAGCTCAATACAAATCTACAGGGTTCCATCAGTTCATCCTCACTACTGTAAAATAGAACTAATTTTTTTGCCAAAATCTGGCTTAAACAAATTCTTTTAGTATATATATTACATTCAAGGATGGAAGCCAAGTGAGGTCGCCCTCGAACCTGGCTCGGGAATGCCGCCAGGCGAATATGACATACCGGTATTCCGTGAATACGCCAACCTGGACCTTTTAGGACGTTTTGTCCGAGATTTTCAGCTGCCGAAATTTACACACTAAGAAGTGCCGACGATTCTAGAATTTGCCCTAATTTTTTCCCGCCACTCATGCTGCGCTCCCATGGTTGTTCGAATTCGTCGCCCAGTGACCGATTGGATAACGGCCTAGCCAGTTACTCGTGAGGTTGCGGTATGGACCCTCGGACGGGTTGATTGTTGTTTCATTTTTCATGAGACGGACTCTCCAAGCACGAAACGCTCTTAACCAACAGTAATGGAGTAGCCGTTACAAATGAATTGTCGAGCTTGGAGACTTCGTCTCATGAAAAAAAAGAGAAAGCAATACTAAATCCCGTCAGGGGATCAGAACCCACAACCGCACACCTGAGGCCGTTATCCAATCGGTGTATGGGCCACTGATCCGAGCATGCTAGGAAAGTGCTATGAGCGCAGCATGTTTGTCGGGCAAATTCTAGAAACGTCACCGCTTCCTCGTAGGTGAATCTCGGCAGCTGAAATTCTGGGAAACAGCATTCCAAACCAAGTTCAAGGTTGGCATACTCGCGGGTTTCCGAGAGCTCACAGACACCTGGCGGCATTCCTAAGTGAGTGCTCTAAGCGGCCATCCATTTGGATTCCTTGGCCGAGACTTCAAATATATCGCGACACTCATCGGAGTTTTCTCCCAGGAACTCCCTCTCGACTTGTTCGAGGAGTCGGAAATCGGGGTTGGTCCATACGAGGACCTCACCGTCAGCAGCATAGCCGAGCATTTCGAGAGTGGAGAAGACTCCAGAGGGCATGCGCTCAAGCAGGGTCACCTGAAGTACATCTACGATATTTAGGGACCGCAGCGTTTTCCCAAATGAGATAGAAAAACTTGCAAGCAAGCGTTTAATCCAGGTTTGGCACAGATCATGGATTTTACCATTCCTCGACGCATATTTGAGACGAGTTATGTGACGAAAGCTATCGCGAATCGGAAGTGGAGAGGGGTGCATATTCACGAGCCTTTCAAACCTAGTGCCCATTATCTAGCGATTTGGGGAAAATGAAAGAACCCCGCGGTGAACACGCTGTTTCACTCTTGGGAAAAATCCCGCAAATCCCGGAAACCGAAACCGCTTGGTTTTTGTACTGGGCAAACCCAAAGTGTAATGATTCAATCATGAAGATAAACAAACCTTATCAATTAGGCGGTCTGCTTCTTGTGCGTCCCTGATAAAACTTCCATCAACGAGGAACCACAGTGCTCCTTCATCGATGCTTGGTCGGGAGAGGCACTCTTCGAGTATCTGCTCGGTCATTCGTGGGACGTGCACCCCGTTGTACCTGTGTCTCCTGGGCTTCCCCTTTATTCCCACCGTGCTATACATAGATATACACTGAGTACCTGGTCTTGTTTTAGACTGTTATGTTATAATCGGAGAGAAATACCAATTTCCTCACTTTGCATCGTATTCCCTGGCCACGAATCTCTCGCATTCTTTGCGTTGTACAAAGTCGAAGGGAACGTCGTTGCAGGCGTATTCGAGCACCGTCACAGACCGGCCTACGAGGGCTTTGATGGCAATCTCAAGGATTGCAATAATTGGCATCTAAAGAAAACTATCAAACTTCCGTGAATTCGCTCGCATGTTCCGATGACCACACATTTCTCATTGCGTTTTCCTCGTCGGAGATCGCCGGAACACCGTTTTCATTGAAGAGAGAAGTTATTCTAAATTAGTAGAATATCTACTTATTTTAAGCACAATAATGAAAATGCACTTACGGATCGAGAATGTAGTGGTAGAGAAGGGACGACATCGTCCCTCTGAAGAGAAGTTCTGAAACACATCATCTGTTCGATGGCTTTTTCGTTTCTAAACACAACAAGTACGTTGAGAAGGGCGGCGGTTAAGGAAAAGGTGAGGTGGAGAGGGCTGAATGGGCACGAGTCACTGTACCTCTCCATCCATCACTATGGATGGCGAAAGAGGAGGAAAGGCGATCACTGATAACATTCCTAAACACCCACACAACGAGGTGTCCCGGAGCACAAAAATCCTCCTACAGATAAGACAGCACACCATGAAGTGCCATGAAATCTTCCATTTCCAACCCACGACAACGTCAGAAGATGGCAAACCGTACCGGGTGGACACGATACAACTTTATCTACGCCACTCTATTCATCTACCTGGACCTTGTATTTCTATTTCACTGCATCAGAAAGCGCTCTGAGTATTCAATCAGAACCGAAACCGGAAAAAGCTCCAAAGTCAACATTCTTCGCAGGACGCAGGCGCGTGAGAAAGGAGTCATGGTCTCGAAAGATGTGCCGGTATGAACAGCTCATGGACAGTTTGACGATAGTCAATTTTAGCATTTCCGATTCGACGTGCCCCACTACAAATGCATGTATTACCATCTAAATTTGGAGATAGCCAACAAGAAGAAGAAATTCGTGGATCCCACGAAAAAGATAGTAGATCCCCATTATAAAGTCAACCGAATCTTCACCCATGTAAGTCCTCCCCCATTCAACAGCTCCTTTCACTTCTTTCAATTCAGTACGTGTTCCTGGTGGCGATGGGGTCAGCATTCCCCCATTTCGTAATAGACTTCCTCGTGCACGGATTTCTTTTTCGTTTTTCTCCACGGCTCACAGCAGCTCACTTTATCTTCAGGAGACCGCTCCTCCTCCTTGCAGGTGACTGCATTGGGGTGGCGGTGTTTGGTAATAAATTGTAACAGCAACACGAGGTGAAGCTCTGGAAGCGACGCGGATCATTCTCTTTCTACGACGCTTTATTCCTTTCCGTGAGACTTTGCAGTTCCTTCCTTTTCACGAGAACCTTCCAGGCCAACGTCTCTGCCCTCCCGATGAGACTGCCATAATTGATGATCAGACCCCTAACTCGCTCTTCTGGGCACTGCTTGGAAGTAAGTGCATCTTCTATAGCCTCTCTAAACCGATTTAAGGGGCGAAGGAAGAGGCTGCTCGAAAACAGAACCCCATTTTTCACAGTGCCGATGCTCTCGGCGGATACCTCATTGCAGGAACACTTGCCACGATTAGCTTTAACTTTTTGGCTCCATTTCTTGCCTAGATTCGACCACTTTTGGAAATTGTTTCATAATTATAATTGAACATTTCAATCACACACACATTTGTCGGGTCATTGAAGTTTGTTTTAATGCTGAAGCACACATGACATAAATTTATGTTGAGCAAACGATGAGTAAGTTCTTCTGGAATCTTCTTTTGAAACGAGTTGGCGTGTGATAAGAAGGATCATGACTCTTCTCACCCGTGACTATCGGCAACAAAAGAGAAGTTTAAGGCCGATCGACTTGCTATCAACAGACCTGAAGGACGTAATGCGAGCGGAGAGCAGGCAGAGCTGTCAAACAAAAGCTCAGATACCTGGGGATATTCACCGTTTGAACGAGAAAATAATAGTTCAATATCAGCTCTTTCTATTTAGTTAGCTTGAGGATATATTCTGGATCGATGGTTTATCAAATTTCATTGACTTTTCTGCATGCGAAATGAAGCTGATAGTCTCATTGTCAAGAAGGTACCAATGACCACCGAGAGAGAGCCACGAAACTGACAGGTTGGCACAACAGGCGCCCTTAGCCGAGGCTAGAAAGGGTCGATAGACGGAAGCCTCCCCCTTGGCGGTGAAAGAAACTGGTGCCTCTCGGAATTTTCCGTTTTCAGCTTCAGTATCCCTCTCATCCGCAGTGAAAGAACCCTATAAACGCTGCGGAAATCTACTTCTGGCCTGAACCACACTGTGTGGGTGAAAAACGTTTTTGGTTATGATAAAAGAATTCCTCTATTGTAGAAAACTCGAACCGTTCTATCAGGTTGATCAGAAAGTTTCCGGTATTGCATCCTTGTTAGTATCTCAAGAACCTCGTTAGCTGGTTTGGCCGCCTCTAGGAGATAGATAGAGAGGGCACTACTGCCTGCAATGACCATATCGATTAGGCACCCTCCCTGTTGCTCTTGATCTGAGAGCGGAAATGCCGAACATCAGCGTTTTTGATTACGTCCGAAATTCGAATGCCATTTCGGAATTTTTCTACAGCGCCCGAAGGCCCGGGAGATTGACATGTACCTGACTAATGTGTACCCTGGAGCTACCCCAACATGTTCCACTATGGTAGACTGGATCACGTAAAGAGTGATTTTTTATAGCTTCGTCGGCGTAATGCTGCTATTTGAGCTCTTCCAGTGCATTGATTCGGATGCCAACAAATACCAGTGTAGTGGGATATCCAATCAGAGGGTATCACCGTAACAGTCAAGGGCTAACTCAAACATTTACAAAAAATCAAGGCTGTGCTCCTCTAGAAATGAGAGGTACAGGCAAAAGTGTTCTTCCATCGCAATACCTCCTGATTGCCTTCTGCGCGGAAAATCACACCGGGCTGGTTACTTTTTTCCAAATTGTCCTACCCTGCTCATTGTACTCTCCAGGCCTTGCCCCATTTGGAAACTGGTTGGCCCTCCTAATTCATTACTAAATCTTGGATTAAAAAATAAAATCCGAGACGAGGTCAAATCTGACCTTGATGACTTCTTCGCCTTCTATCTCAGGACCCTGTACCAATGGGAAACCAACAAGCTGTCAATAGATTGGTGCTATACCAATAATGTCAATGGGCAATACCACTAGGCTTCGAATCGCGTCCCTCGCAAATAATTATATACAAAACACTCATGATGAAATAGTCGGAAACTTTCTTATCAACCTAACATTTCCTAAGCCCGGACAACCCTAACGACAGACCGCGTTCGCTTTTGATCTACCTCCTGGAGTCCCCTTTTATGCCCAGGATTATTCAACCGGCAATGAAACAGGACTCAAGGAGGTAAATCATTTGCGAGTGCAGTCCGTCATTGGGTTTGCCCGGGCGTGGAAACAAGAACGCTTCGGGTTCGTTACAATATCAGCTCGGACAAGCAGTCTGATTCCGTTTGTTCATAACAAATATGTGTCCGATATCAGCTCCAAATTCAGAGCAGTAGCGTAGTGAAGTCAGTTACATCACATATCACAAGTATTCAACAGGTGCTTTTACACTTCGTCTCGACCGAGCACTTGGAATGCCATAGAAACTACTCAACGACAACCTCGCAGCTGAAACCGTCGCAGAATTTCGTCCAAGTCTAAATTCGAGGCTCTACAGTCGATGGAACTTCTTGTCTTCTTCAAAGCTACCAATGACACATTCTCCGACAAGCCCCTGCTTGACCCAGGTGTCGAACGCTGGATCCTACAGTACAATCGGACTTCGGGTTGGAAAATACCTTTTATATTTGAAATTTTTACTTTTCCATTCAGTATGGGTATACCTCGGGGTTTCCTCTGCTATTCTCGTCCTGTGCCTGGTGGATGTCGAAAAGAGGAATATCGTCTATCGGAGGTTTCTTTCGATTTTACAGGTTTTCTGTCTTGTCATAAATCCGAGTAAATTTTTCACTTCAGTTATGGTCTTCTATGATATCGTGGGCTCTGGCCTTTGTTCCGCAAGTAATCCTTCCCATCCATAAAGCAGCTTATGCCATCGAACATCCTCCATTCAGGATTAGTATGATCCAGTTTTCGGTGGGTCGCAAATCTGCTGCTTAAAATGCGACGACTTATATTTCGTAGGCTATCCTGTTCGCCATCTTCTTCCAAACTTTCTGTGCTTACATTGCGTGTGTGCTGTATCTGCATCAGGTTTCCATTTCTTAATACACATAAATTTTTTAACCGTTTCTGGAACGATTATTTATTTATGTTGTCGTACTCGATGCTTGATGGGGATTTTGTTATAGAGTCTGCTCTCCAACGGGTCTCCCTATCGCTTTACGACAGCCAAGTTCTACACTTTTCTCGCGTTGCATTCTTTACTCTTCCTCGCGTTCGCGGGCTGTGTCTACACCGCTCTTGAAGGGTCCGCCATTGCGGAGGAGGTGAACGTTGATGTGGTCGGGCGAATAAAATATGAATTTCATAAATTACTTTCTCGTGTACTTTTGTAAATAATTGAAGAACGGTCACAAAAATCTGTGGCCACAAAAATTCCTCAAAATTAGCACACTAATGAGAAGTCTTATGAGTGCAGCTGCAAAATGGACAATAACATGTGCGGGATCGTTGAGGCGGACTGGCCAGAAAACGGGAGCGGAAATCGAGATCCTGATTCTGTACGAATAACTCGATATGAAAACTCGTACCAATTTCCCAGATAGTCAAAAGCGTAGCGAATTCTCAGTGTTTGAGGCGCCGTGATGTTGAAGCAAATGTGCTGCCCATGATAATTTTCTTTATTCAGTTCCTTCCCCATCGCCTTCTTTGGCTAACAACACGGCCGACCTACTATGCACTCACGATCTCATGTGAGTTTTGATCAGTCCGATATTTCCTCAATGCCGTCCAGCTATGATATCCTCAGGTTTCAGGGCGTGCCATCTCCCTGGTCATAGCGCCATGCTGCCTGCTGTTGCCGCCGTATTATATCGGAGGGTATGCTAAACGTAGTATGACGGGATTTATTACTGAATTTAGCGATATATCCGTTAAACACAGTATTGCGCGATAACTGTGTTTAAAGGATATTACTAAAGTCATATTATAGATATCTCGTAATCGGCCACATGCTCGGATCGCTCCGCTCAGGGATGGTGTATGCGAGTGAGCGGACCAAACGGTTAGTGATTCTTGTCTCTCGGTTGGCACTACGCCAACTATTTACAGGTATCAGCGCACGACCGTCTATACCGTAGCCATGCAGGGCCTCGTGCCTTTTTGCAGCCTCTGGATCCCTGTAGCAATAGCAATGCTCTCGATTTGGCTGCCGTTTATTCCGACGGGTTAGCTATTATTAATGTCCGGATGAAGCGATAATTCCGGTTTTCAGAGGTTCCCGCAATAGCGTTCGCCTTCATGAACACTCATCCACTGTTGAATTCGTTGACACTGCTACTGAGGTAAGATTTTGAACGATGCTTAAAGAGTTTTGGAATGATGTCCAAATTAAATACTTTTCAAGATCTCGCCGCTACATGGCGCAGTGCCTCATTCCGCTCAAGTTCCTAGCCGAGGTCTTCTCGTGTATCCGATTGTCGAATGCCATAGGAAAGGTGCTGGAAAATTATTACATCATTTACGAATGAATTATCACCAGCTCTATAAGATTACTACGAGAGTTATAACAAGGCCATTTCAGGTCTCCCCAATGAACAGCGCCGAGCTGAGTTCGGTCTCCGGTTCTGGAGAAGCTTCGAGAGGCGGAGCATTAGGCGGAGGAGGAGGAGTTCCTTCCAATCCCCCTCGCGTCATGTACAACCACGCGCATCCAGGATCCGAGAGGGACGGCGAGATTACTGTATTTAGTTAAACACGACGAAAATAATATTTGTAAATAAGATTATTTATCGGTCAAAATGAAAAAGAAATACATTTTATCCGATTAATTCAAATAAAGGTCTAAATCTTGTGGTGCAGCGACATGTACATGAGAACAACACTGCCAATGATAAGGGCAATGATAATAGGGCAGAGAGTGACCGTGAGACAGACGTTCCCCCAGTTGCAGCAGCGGTAGCTCCAGCTACGAAGGCCAACGAGCTCGGCACGGTCGTCATAGAGGGGACTGCCGATGGGGGACTGAAATACTGATGTCGTACGAACGAGTCGGATTGAGCTGGCGTGTTGATAGGACGTGAAAAGATTTGATTGGGTATAATGTTGGTTATACAGTAGTGTGCAAAAGTCATGGCCCACTTTTTCGCAACTTCATAAAATCCTTCAGATTCATCCATTTGGGGCGTTCTTGGGCGCGTTCGATAGGTAAATGAAAGGAGCTTTTTTGGGTCATACCCATCGTTTATGGAGTCAAGGTACCCAGCTTTGGCGACCATTTATGTAAACTACATTTTTTCGATTTTCGGAAAAATGTCCCCACACTCGGCAACGTGAAGCAGATTTTTGACCAAATAGTGCGTTTTGTTCAGGAAGGCAAGCACTATCACCCAGCGGCACCCCCCAGAAAAAATCGTGGTGTGATATACATGTGAGCAAAGTTCGACCATGCCAAATATTGACGTTTGTATATTTCGGTCTAGAAAAGGCCGGCTTCTGAAAATAGGGTGTCTTTTTGATACTCGCGTGCTGATTATTCAAATCTGTTATATTTCATCCGTTGATGTTACGACATTCGCAATATCGATTATTTCAAATGGTTCAAAGAAGAGTCAGTACTAACTTCGGGCATATAGAAGATCGAGTGCTCTTAATGTGCACGATAGTAAGGCACCCTCCCATAAGCACGCATGCCAATTTATAGCGAAATCGGATCAAACGTCGCTATGTGGCAACGATTAAGGAAGACATTCATCGTTATTTGCTACGGTTCGTCTGTAGGTTGAGGGGAAATGCGGAAAGCATGATCAGACAGCATCGGGACCTTGACCTACCCCACTAAATCGCCCACGGGGAGTCGATTCCGCATATTCCCAGATTCCGTATATTTCATTTTTGCCTACTTTCCGGAATGAGAATTTACGGAATCGCTCCTAGAGCCTCGGG
>JACMIG010000653.1:11445-28038 GCA_014805385.1 Levipalatum texanum
TATATTGGCTAACTGCGCAGCGTTCATTTGACTTCACTTTCCCCATTTCCGACCCTCACGACCCACGTTAACCCCAACGTGATAAATGTATGTATGTATGTATGTAACTCACTTCGTTGAATTCCATCACGCTGTGATAATCACGCTTCGTTAAAGGTTGGGCTGATGCTGACTGCCCGGCTACGACATTTGTTTCCCAGAGTCCGATGATGGTAGAGGCGCTCTGACAATAAGTGCGTTTCCGATGGGCGACATTTCCCTATCATCACTAAGAAATGCCGTCCGGCTGTGGCACACCCGCTAAAATCATACCGTAATCTTGCAAGCCGAAGTTGTCGCTTCTTGGGAGATCCCTTGCCGAAAGGAGTTGGCTATCCCGAGTGCGGCATAGTTGACATAGATTGTGGTGCCGAGGGCGATGGCGCAGTTGCAGTGCGGGCACTTTAGGCTGAAGAGAATGTTGTGAGTCAAAACTGAGGAAAAATGAATGAGCGTCAACAACAAGAAAACCGAGGGAAAAATGAATGAGCGTCAACAACAAGTGAACTAACAAGTCATTCCTGCAGGCGACAGTCCGGTATGTGATTTCAGCAAGGCAGGGAGCACACAGCGTGTGGCCACACGATAGGACGTGAGGAATTCGGATGGACTCATCTGAATCGTTGATAATTTGGCAGTCTGCTATAAAATGAAACGAGATATTTTGCTGATTTGCGGAACACTTTAACTTTACGTTCATTAAATTTCCACACTACGGAACTTTTAATTGTTACACGAGTTGCTTTTGACAAAATCTGAAGCTAAGTGAATGATGCAAGTAAACTCACGATATAGTTCCTGGCATACGGGACAGGTGCCCTCCTTCTCCAAGTTGTTGATGGCTACGGATGAAGTAGTCAACATCTTAAGGATTGTGTTAATGATGACGTCGAGGGTCTAATGAAACGGTAGAACGAAATGCGTTAGCACATCAAGGTCTAACGCCTTTACGACATAAGATATACCTAGACCAAAGACACATCGAAAAAACCGATTGCCATGGGGTTTTATTATCGATTTGCCTAATGATGTCCAGAGAATAAGAGAGAGAGAGGCACACAACATAGAATTGTTTGCGCCGTCCCACGGCGCCGAATGCACCGCGGCACTCGGTTCTCGCTGTATTTTATCTCCGACGCAGGGTATTGGAATTTCCAATTTGGAAACCGTTAAAAGCGCCTGGATGCTCGATAATAAATACCCTAAGCCAGTGATCGCGGGAAATTCAAACAGAAAACACTCCAGGCGATCGATGTTTCTCGCCCCTGCAAGAGTGGCCCCTCGCGAGGGGCATCGGAACCCCTGATAACAGGGCCCATAGTGAGTGGGCAGTGTATATGCTTGTTTACTTTGCCGGTGTATTTTGATGGAGTGAACGCACAGTTCCAGTACCCAAGCAATAGCAATGCCATGCGAAAGCAATGAAAAGGTGGATTGAAAACATGAGTCAACGAAGAACGACTTGTCTACGAAGTCAACTCTGATCATCAACGAAAGCTCACACAACCTGCTCCCCTATCCAATAGGAAAGAAACGAGACTAAAATAACTGATCAAGAATCAAGGGGTTAGAATTTTGTAAACATGAAAAGATAAAATCAGACTAAAAACAAGCGTGAAAATAAATTTTTGAGATGCGATTTTCATAACGCAATCAAACATGCATTGTTAAAAAATTGACAAAAATTATTGGTTTCCCTACCCAAATCTTTATTTTCATGCATTCGTCTATTTCGCTTCCGGAGTGACATCTCGTCTTCATTCTAGTCTCGTCCAGTCTTCTGCTCTCGCTCTCCGTCGGTCGCCTCCTTCACTCCATCGACTCGACCGCCTCCCAGGTTATTCAGTACTTTCACCTTAGAAGTCTGGTCCCCTCCAGGAATGTCTTCTCTCTTCTTCTTGCTTCTATTTGCTGCGGGTGCGATGGGATTTTCCTTGTGCAAGATTGAAGGCGAATGCCCGACTGAGGCGTTCGAAGACGACCTGAACATGTTTTACTCTGCGGGAAGCACAAAGGAAGAAATGGGAACAAAACTGTGCACGGACAAATTCATGGATTTCCACAGAGTCTACGACCCGAAGAACATATTTTGCAACTTACGCGTTTGTTGTGTAAGTCGATATTAGTCAAGTGGTTCCGTTTTTCCACTAAGAATAGCATTTAGATCACATTGGAGTACACAAAATCCCCCAACATCAACCACGATCTATTCTACAACGGTCCAAACCACCATCGCCCCGAAACCAGTTCTCGACAACAGCCGTGAGGGTAAGTGTTTGAGCACAACGTGCTGCTCCTAAATTGAATATTACCTGTTCTAAAGAACAGATAGTTTAATAATTTCACCGAGGAAAATGCTCAATGCAGATCAAGCAATTCCGAGATCTGGATCTTCTCCCTTTCCAACTGGAATTCGTTATACATCGTCGGTGGAATGGGGGCCACGGCTTTGGTCTGCACTGTAGTAATCGTCATCGTTTGCATCAGAAAACGACGCGCCGAGCGTATCCACGTTCACAACATTGAGAGGTAGTACATAGCGTTGTTCAGATTTGGGAAGCTATTGCTTGGAGAGGCACACCTATTTCGTGGATAGGATCTCGAAAATATAATATTTATATTAAACGGCTCCTTTCCAAATGCGAATAAACAATAAAATATTCTAATGTTTTTTGGTCTCAGGAGGCTCTCGGAGGGCGGGGCTGCCTATGCCGGACTCATGGAACGGGCACCTTCCTCAAGCGAGAAAAAATAATTACATCGTCGAAATAAAGTTTGATACAGTTCAACTTTCCTTTCTAATTTGGTATTAGAACATCTTAAAAATACAAATAATCGAGTGATATTTGTCAAGCCTCGTATTGTTTTGATAAATGTCGTGGTCAAGACTTCATTCTATTACGATCGCCCGTACAGTCTTCTCCTCTCACTCTTCATCAGTGCTCTTTTCTCAGATCCTTCATTGTTTCCTGCTTTGATGCAAGTCGACTTCATTTTCTTATAGAACCCGTTATAATAATTTCTAATAAAGATTCTTCTATTGCTTACATACTTACATTCAACACTATGCTCTTACAATTAGGCAAGTGCAATGTGACCCGAGAATGATGAGCGAGAGGGAATACCAGAGGGGTCACTCACAGATAAAGGTGCATCAACTGAGCGCGGAACCAAAATTTTCGCGCCCCTATCGATCGATTGGCATGACCCTCGTAACAGTCCTCGCGCGTCCATACACTCCACAATGCCCGCGCATCCGCCGCCTCCTCCTTTTGCCTTCCAGACTACGCCCGTAAGCATTTATTCAACATAATTTATTCCTGCAAATTTAATAGGAAAAGATCGGGAAAAGATCTGCACCGCTTGAAATTTGGGCCTGTACCGCATACAAGAATCCCCTTTGACGAGGGCGATTCAAATTTCGCAGGGTGTCAATGAAGATTACGAACCCATCATCAATGTCCATGACGACGACAACTTTTATGTCTGGTATGTTTTTCTAATGACGAGAACAACGTGAACTTCTAACTTTCCGCTCCGCGACACTTTCCATTGTACCTTCCGTATCTCCGGAACGAAAATGAATATGAAGTTGAAAAGCACACTTGTTGGACCTGGATCCCAACCAAGGTCTGAATGAGCGTAGCCAGACAACCATTGTCAAGATACCCGACAATGCCGACTAAATGTTCTGAATGCTTTGTTCCCCTCTGCTCCAAGTTAACGTTAACGTAATATTTGCAGCTGCAAATCTGCAGAGATTGAGCCAGAGCAATACAAGATGTTCTCCGCGGTGTCGGTCATGGTCATGAACCGCATGCAAACGCCGCTGACATCACTTAGGTTACATTTGGGAAATCACATTCAAAAATATTAAGCAAAGTATTATTTGATAATCCATTAAGGTGTAATTCTTTCCAGGATTCTAACTGGATACAATGAAAATGAAGGCGACTATGAAGTCGATATTACGGTTAGTATTTTCTGTGATGTCTGGGTGACTAAAAAAGGCAAAATTTCCACAGGAATATAATATAGGGATGGTTAAGGAAGGTAAGAAGGCTCGGCGGGAAGTGGCTGTAAACGGCGTAGAAGACTCCATTTGGTGCTTTCTCACTAACGACGACAACCCTCCCAAGGAAGTCTTCATGAGGGTAACCTTCAAGTACAGGTACATAGATAATCTAAACTTTTATTTTAATTTTATATTATATGAATAAAATTGATCTTATTGTAGGCTATATGCCCAAGGCAAACTGAAAAAGTAGACATACTATTTTCTTTTTCCCCAAGTTTAGATTCAGCAACTATGTACTAGAAATCGAGTTCTCATCGAGTATACAATATTTGATTTTATTGGAACCAGGTTTGCCTTACAGGCAGGGCTTTGACAGCGTGGCGATCTTCGATCGAACATTCAAAGTCCCAATCTTCTCGGAGTAAGATTGAAAACTGTATTTATTAAAATATTTTGTGAATTGCAGCAACGCGCGCAAGCTGAAGGACCAGAAGATAGATGAGGTGAGCAAGATTTTATTTGATTGGCAGTTACTGGAAGGAAACTGAGAAGAACAGAACTCAATTTCAGCCTGCGAATGCTCCTTGCTCCTCATCGACAATTTTCGACTCGGACAAGGAGAACAAGCGCACGAAGAAGAGAAACAAGAAGAAAACTGGCACCTCTCCGTAATTTTATGTCCACACCATCCATGTTGCTTTCAAATTTCACCTAATTTTTAGTTTTGATATAAACGCATTTCGTTGTCTCGAAGCGTCTTTGAAGACAGAGAACTCGAGGCGGCTTCGTGTGAACACATATCTGAATGAAAGTAAGCTCATCGCCAATGATCAATGCAGATCAAGCGATTCCGAGATGAGGCTCTTCGTCTTTTCCAAGTGGAATTGGCTCTACGTGGAGTGGGGACAACGGCCTTCATCCGCACTATTGCAATTGTCATCGTGTGCATCAGAAAACGACGGAAGGAATGTCTCCGCGCTAATTGACACCGGATTTTTTGAAAAATAGAATTGAAGTGCATTACATTCATGATGGAGAAGAGGAAGGGCTTTGTTGCACGGCCAATGGACGGGGTGACCGAGACCACTGAAGGAGAGTTGTATATTTCTGCTGATCCGACTACTTTTATTCAACACTCTCTCATTGTCAAGCAAGCGCGATAATGACCCGAGAATAAGGAGCGATGGAGGTAATAAAGTTTTTATTTTAATTTTTTTTGGGTCAATAACTTTGGCAGAAGGCCGTATTTGAATATTGCGAAATTATAATATGATAACTGATTCATCGTATCCAAAACGAATCAACTGCTTTTCTTTTATTTTCTTTTTGATTGTCTTTTTGATTGTCTCTCATTTTTCGCTTCTCGAATTTTTGTGGTGTTATAGAACACTTTGTCTCTTTATAAACAAATGAGATGCGGAACTGGGCAAAAAAATAAGATTGTCCTCACGAGGTGCTGTAATGTGCAAGAATTGCACGTGAATGAAATGTAAGGAATAGCGATTAACCAATCGATGGAGAAGGGGTAACGAAAAAGGATGATGACAAGAACGAGGGATAAATCCAACAAATCAGACAAGAATGAGATGAGAGTAACAAAAGGATTTCGAAATGCGATCGAAATTGAAAAACAATCGAAAGGGCGAGGAGTAATAATGACAAAATGAGCGAAATCAACATGAAAATCATAAAAATCTGTCGATAGAGTCACAACAAAGAAATCGTTACAAAGGAGGTATTGATAGAAAGATGCGGCTGTGGCGGGAAGGCAAACGGGATGTCACAGTTCTCCGCTCTGGCCCTGATAATAACATTTAGTAGTATTTTTGCATTTACTAGCGCTATTATCGGCCAACCAAGGCTGTATAAAAATCGTTCCGCTCGAAACAATTACGCCTCACATATCTCAGCTCCAGAAAGGCCTCTATGGATACAATTACTTGCACATACACTTATGGAAATGACAAACACGCCTGCAACATTTCAGCCCCTACAGGGGCAATTGTTGCAAGCGGAACGATTATTTAGACAGCCTTGGTTGGCCGATAATAACAAGGTGTTACCTCGGGACTGGTCTGCTGTGGAGCTGCGGGTGGAACCATTTGACTGCGCCGACTCGATCCCTGCATCATCGCCTTCATCGCTGTGACCTCGGGTGGTTCAGTAGAAGTGTACCACCAAGGCACATTCATTGTATCTGAAATTAATATCAATTTCCTCCGATGGATCCGATCATGTTTGGCGATTGCGTTTTGGGCAATAGTCGTTAACTGCTCGACGTGCTTTGGTCAATAGATGTGCGTACTTTCAAAAATTGACAGTATTTTACTTTAAACGATTTGATTGAATTATTTAATTATATAGCCCTTATAGATAAACAATCAAAATAATGAACATATTAAAACATATAAATGTTTACATTTGTATCCATAAATAATACCCCCATATGTACCTGAGTCATAAAGACACACGAAATGTAGGCAGCTCGCTCCAGAGGGGTTCTGAAACAGCAGATTAATGGTATTGTCTGACCGATTAGTTATAGAGACTTTATGCTCATCGCTCTATGCCAAGAAAGGCTACTGATCAGTAGGGGAGTGAATGTAATGCTATTCGAGACGTCGATTAAAGAAGGACTGGAAAGAACTTTGATTCCGTCGATTAGGCGAAGATCAAAAAGATCCGACCGATGACTGTCTGGGAAATAGATTACGGAAATTGGGAAACGTCGAGCCAAAGTGCATTCATCCAGCCAGACGATTGAGTCAAATGTATCGATTTGTCTAGTCTGGAACATGCAAACGGCCTCATGATGGCCAATTTGGAACATTGATCACCTGTTCCCATTAGACTGCCCAATGCTACAGTATTCAGATGCCAAACTTTGAAGCATTCTAACTGAATAAAGAGCGCACGATATTCAATGAGAGTGGTATCGTTCTGCTCGTCTCGTAGAGCTTTGGTGAGCCCAATCATAAGCTCGAAATTGAAAGTTCTTCCTAGTCCTTCTTTAATCGAGACAAATGAGACGTCGCGGTATTCTGACGTCGCCCACCCAATTAATCGAATAGGAATCGAGACTGACCTAAAGGCAGACGATTAATCGAGCATCACATTCACTCCCCTACTGATCAGTCAAAACCCCCCGAAGTATGTTTTATATTGTGCCGCACCAGACTGAAGAGACTGAAGTTTTGCATGCCACTGACCGTGGATTCTAACAGAGGAATATAAAAATTCGTTCAAAGAATCCTTGTGAGAGCTGAAATACGGGAGGCGAAAGATTCGCTAGTGTAACGGGAAATTTCGATGGTGCGACACAATAGAGGGAATGAACAGGACAGAGAAAACGTCAATTCGACTTCGGGGCATTGCGCTACAGATCTTTTTGTTCCCAAACATTTTTAAGAACTTTAAATAAATGAGGAAACATCTCACGTTGTAGTGGCGGACGAACGCGTCGTGTTTCTTGTTCACCATTTCTGGATCGCCGCATGTGCATTTTATCGTAAACTTTTCTAGAGGATGCCAGGCTGCCATGTGACTGCAAGAATGGATAAAATGACGATTGAATATAGGAATGTCCCTCTAATTCTCACGCCCAATATAGTGGATGCTGACTGCCACGGGGCTTTGCCGCATGGAGAGATAAAATGAGAGATAAAATTACAAATCCATGAAATTGCATTTATAATCGCCGACATGGTTGCATATTTCTTTGGCAATCTATTATATCAATCTCCCCAATTTTCAGCCTAACTTGTAAAAATATGCATTTGCAAGGTACATATATTCCATTTCGTTGTTTTTTGCAGCAACCCCATCTATGACAAGCCCTTCCTCCATACTTTTTAAATTTATCTATATTGAAGGGCGTTGAAAATTCGAAGCCGCACTCCTCCTCCTCTCCAGCTTCGTTTTTGACCGAATATGGACAGTTGCGATCAATTTGGAGGCTGCAATAGAATGTAATATTATATAGAACCAATGACCTTTAGTTCTTGCGCGTTCGGTATCATAAAGCAAACGCATGGAAAAACGATAAACGAACCCGGCCTGAATGTCATGAAGAGGTAGTTGCCTTCCTTCCGGCCTCTTCTTCTTTTTGGGGCTTCTGAATTGATTCATTTTCGAAGTTGCTAGAAACGTGGCGAATAAATTGATATTAATAACTGAGTCTGACATTAATAACGATTCTAATATTAATAACCTACTCTCCATTACGGATGTCTAGCTGGTTGTCCAGTTGTGTCAAGTTTCGTCCAGTTTGGTCTAGTCTCGTCCAGTTATGTCCACCTGCACGCCCAGTGCGTCTAGCTTCGTCCAGGTTCGGATGTGGACAGCGACTGTCTTATCCATGCCCGAACCTGGACGAAACTAGACACAACTGGACGTGCTGGTAGGCACAACTAGACCGGTAGAAAGACCAAACTGTCCATGTCAGCAGGACGAACCTAGACATTACGCTATACAACCGTAATGTAGAGTACTGTGACGTCAATAACGATTCTGATGTTAATAACTAACTCTTAAATTAATAATTGAGTCAAAAATTATGTAATTGCGATTCTGATATTAATAACTCACGAGTCCGCATCGCTCTCATCCCTGGTTCTCTCTCGCTTCTTCGTGGTCTTGGGCCTCCCCCGCTTGAGAGGAGGGTTGGGTCTGTAAACATTGAAATGAAACAGAAGGAAAAGAGACGGGATCTGAAAACATGGTTGCTTCGATTTTTGCTTGTTTTACATGTTTGCAACCAAGATGGCAGAAAGTCTTTCAATGACCTTTTGCCTGGAGACACATCATGAGACAGAGACTCCAGGCAAAAGGTTATTGGTTGCAGCCAAGGCAAACATGTTTTTCTGCTTTTGTAAACATCCAGAGATGTATGCTTCATTTCTAAACAAGCATGTTTGGTTATGTTTACAAGACACAATCCTACTTGACAGGACGTTTGCGAGGAAGCCGCGCCGTGACCACGCCCCGCTCGCCCTCAAAATAAAAATAAATTGTATCATTAATGACTAAATACGTTATAATTATGGTTACGGAGATTTCGGAATGTTCGCCATCATAGAATACGTTTTGTTGAAAAAGGAGTAAGAGGAACATCATATCGGCGATCCAAACTCGTCTTAATTTAGCTCTTTGGTCACCAATCTCTCTCCATACTGCCGGACGACGACATAAAGCCCGTTTCCAATGGAGTGGCAGACGGAACGCGAATTTAGATGCGTTTGGTTCGCCGATAATTGTATCTCTTTGAGTAACTCTCACTATAGATACTAGCAAAAGTGTTTTACGGAAACGGAATATTCCTTTCTTAAGAATCCTGCTAGCCTCGGGACAGTACCTCTTGCGGCTCCTCCTCCTTGAACATGGCATCGGCGGCGTGGAAGAGCTGTTGCTCTTCACCGGGCGGAGCTTCCTCGGAGGCCCTGCCTTCTTCTGCCCGTGCCTCCTTCTTCTTCTTCCTCTCCTTTCTCTGTTCCTGCACTTCGCGTATCTTCTTGGGCACGCGGCCACGCACCTCGAGCTTGCCGAAGCCGGCAGGGGCGCCGACGGCTGGCTGGTCGACAATCGGATCTGGAGCGATCTGGTTCTGCAATGGGAAGTATTCATTTCGGATGAGGAAGTCGACCGATTTTGCTCTTTTAATGTTCCAAACTCGTCTAAACATGCATGCCAATGGAACTGTCCAATTTCGTTTGAAAACTTCGTTGTGCAGTCTTGTAGGTTAGATGTAAAGTAGACGGTGCGCTATAAAATGGACCAGCATAATGTAGTACGTTCTACATCATTGCCAAAAACCGTTCCCTCAGCTGTCTTACGCTCTTATCGCCAGCTTTGAAATATTATACAGAATTGCGGGCCTATTTTAGGAATTGTCTAGAGATATTCGCGTATTTTCAAGGCTTCCAAAGTAGTTTGGAGGCATTTGTCTATTTCTACCTTTTCTCCATTACATTCGCGGTCGATGACATCGTTGATGGAGGCATCAATGGAGTCCATCTCCTCCTGGAGGGTGCTCTATACAAAGTGTCAGTTTCCAGGTCTCTCGCTAAATTATTGCAGGTGCTACTTCTTACTTATGCCTGGAAGTCCCTACATTATCTCTAACCTGCAAGACGGATTGAGATGTCCGTTTTCTCTGAAAGATCAGTCTCGCATGGAACGCAATAATAGATGAGTTAGGATCAGGGGTAGTATGGCGCTGCGAAGATCCGAAGATGAAGAAAGGATTTAGTCACCTCGGCCGGTGCACTCTGCGGCATGGTGCTGGATGAGGGTCCGGGTGACGCTTCCGGGGCGCCGTTGAACTCCATCTGTTGGATAAGGGATATTAAAGCAGGCAGAATGGGGTGTTGTGTGATGGTCTACAAAACACGGAGTTTTCCTGTTGTCGGTTTCTAATACGGAGCTCCATGTTGTCCACTTCTTAGATAGCAAACAATACGGAGCTACGTTTTCGAAACCCGACAATACGATGCTCCGTATTTTTAGACTATAATTTTACACCCTCTCCATATGCAGGTATTCTACTGATGTCGTTTTTGCTAGAAAAGATGAGCTCATCCATCGGTTCGGAAAGCCTTACCTCGTGTGGGAGAGGTCGCCGAGGAGTAGCATAGGGAGCCGGACAGAGCGGGCCCAACAGAGGGTCCTGTGTAAAGAAATCGTAGTTCATGGAATATCGACAGAATCAATATTTTCTTACCAAGTTGTTTGGGTGTAAATTTGAAAAAAAAGAATGTTAACCTGCGGGTTAGGCAGAGGAGGCTGCCCATTGTTGCCGACCAACGTCTGAAAAAAGCTATGGTATTCTTGGACGGAATAAATCATGGAATTGTACAATTTTAAAGACCTTTGTTCCAATATGAGACTCAAGTTTAATGTTTTTTAACCAATCGCGGAAGAATCACTGGAAGAGAGAGACAGAAATAGGAACTGAATTCTCGAAATTCTGACCTCGGCTACAGGCGTGAATTTGATCTTGTGCGTCAGCTTATTCAACTGCTTCCGAGGTGCCGGCAGCTTTAGCTTGTCGGCAAGCATTTGTCGCACAGTTTGATGCTCGTTATCCTGAACGAGCAATTGTAAATATGAAGTTGCTCGACTTGAAAATATGATTGCTTAAAATCGAGATCTTGTATTCCGAGTCCAGATATTTAAGTTCTGAATCGGCCATCGCTCGATGATTTCTGGATAAGTTCACACTAGTAACGCTGACAACATTGAGTAATCTCTGACCGGAATGGTTGGGTGCGCGGGTTCTATTAATTAGTTATCAACGTCAAGCACCCATCTGGGCATGGATAATAACAAGACTCACAATGTGAGGTGCCTGGGCGATGTCTCCTTCACGTCCTGCAGTAGTTTGCGCCAATGCCTGAAAGGAAGGATTGGGCCGTATTGCAGCTTCGCAAAACTTTATTCACCAAAGAAAGAGAAAAGTCGAGAATGATACGGTTAAACCATTGCGGAATTGCAATGAACTCGTACTCTGTTTATTTTAGAGTGAAAAGAGTTGACGACCACAGTAGGTAAGTTCAAAGAGTGGCGGAACAAAATACTTACGGGTGGTCTCCAAAGGCCTGATTCTCGATGTGGTGGCCCTTTTCTAAGCGCCTGCTGTGCCTGATGCGCAAGGATGTGTGGCTGTAAGTATTCAGTTTTCTTCTTCATTGATTTATATCGCCCATTTTTCCTCGACTACAATTCGGAAGCGATAATTCATGTTTACAGACCTTTTTGAGCGGCCATACCCGTGAAAATCCTGGGGGCGGTTCACGAGGTTGGTAAATAGTCTGCACTGGCAAAAGCTCATCGATTAGTCGTCGGTCCAGCCGCCCCTGGAAACTAGTGATGTTGTGAACTTGAGAACCAATTGAGGCTTCGGGCACTAGCAATCATATCGTGTTGGCATCGTTCATGTTCTTTGATACACCTCACAACATCAGAATAACAATGTACCAGTTGCCGAATGAAACGCCATTTTGGGATACTGGCAATAAATGAGCGAAACTTACTCTATCTAGCGGTCCATTTGACCGTCCTGGACTTCGACCCATCACACGAGTAGGAAATGCTACCTACAAGGCTTTCAATTTGCGCGCATTGTCTGTCTTTTATTATATTTTTCTACTTATTGTTTATTTAAGTAAGTAGAACTGAAACCTTAAGATGATAGATAATTTTTGATTGAAGATCTCTGTTACAATAAAACAGTCCTGAAGCCATTCCAAATGCTGAATTTGGTTCATGCTATTGCGTTCATAAGATTACGTGGTGTCGCGACTGCCGGTTTATCTCGTCCAAGTCGTCCTGTGCCCGCCGAGCTGCGTTGCTTGTTGTTGACAGTGCAGGCGGACCAGAGTAGACTAAGGGACCCTAAATATCTCCGCTTGCATGACTCGAGAAGAGTTCCAAAAATTTCTGTCACGCTCATTGGATACAGGAGATAGAAGAGGGGAGCAACTAAAACTTTTTTTTGTAAAACTTACATCGTGAGCCGCGAAAGATAACGTAAAACGAGAGAAGCATCTCGTTCTCTGCGTCTCTAGTTCTACATAATCCTTTCGCGGCTAACGATACACACTTGCAATTTTGCAAAAAAAAGTTTTAGTTTCACCCCTCTTATATACGACTTTTTTGAGAAAACAGATTTGGCACCATTTTAACCCTGACAGTACTTGTACTTGGTGAAACGTATACGGCATGCCTCCTCGCGCCTGCGGCCTTCCCTCTGCTCTGCTGCCCATCAATTGTAGCGATACATTGGGTATACCCTGCAAGCGATGCGATCTTATTACAATAATTGAGTGTATTTCACGTGTAATAATTTTTTACTGACAAAAGTTCGAATTTGGTCAGTTAAATAGGTGATTATTTTGCTGACCAAATCGATTTTGCATAGCTAAAGTAGGTTTACGTAGTATTCCGACTGGGGCATGCCGTCTCGCGCCTGCTGCCTTCTCTGTGTTCCGTTGCTCGTCGTTGAACGTTCCTGCAACAGCGGTGTGTGATCAACGTTGAAACCGACTAAGAGTTCGTCATCGAAACCGTATTTCTTTGAGATTCAGTCACGTACATAAGTGAAGATTCATGTGTTCAGTTGTATCATACTAGTGACTGAACTATTATAGAGCACTCTCTTTTCCAGACAGTAAAACCAATGAATTTTTGATGAATTACATAAAGCTGTTTGTCAGTAAGCCTGCCTGTCTGCGCGTTACTCCTATAGGCTATTGCTATTCTTGGTATTGTTGCGAACCTTGGCACGATGGTCGATGATCTGGACGTCGTCATCCGGCAGCTGGTCCGTGGAGATGAGATTGCTGATTATGACGGGTTCGGTCCTTTTCTCCAGCCGCGCTGAGGAACCAAGCGAGGGCCCCGGTCGTTCGGGAGAATCCTGATACAAAAAATTATCATGCCAAGATATATCGCAAGGCTTTTTGTACTCAAATTTGTGATTGAGAAGTCGACTCACTTGCTTTGCTGGATTGTACGCCGCGGGATGCGAACGCTGCTGGGGACGTGGCTGCGGCGGAGCATTCGGACGATTAGACAAATCTCGGGATCCAGGGAGTCGTTCAGCTTGACCAAGAGATTGACGTTCTTGACGAGGGGGTAAGGTATCCAGGGTAAGCGGAGAAGTTGATGGTGAAGAGAGAGCGTAATCGTGATCTGATTGCGGAGATCGGTGTACACGCTCCGGCGGAGGCAGTTGCTCATCGTGAGGCGGGAGATGAGCTTGACGAGGGGAAGTTTCTTGAGCTTGTCGAGGGGGAGTTTCTTGTGGACAGGACTTAGCACGTGCAGGGGGCTGTGGCGAGGAAAATTGAGGTGGTTCTCGCTGAGGAGGCAGTTGAGTTTGCTCCGTGGGAGGAGCAAGGGCATGCTCATGAGGACGCTGAGCTTGAGGTGGTGGCGGAGGAGGAATTTGGAGAGGCGGAGGAGGAAGAGGCTGTTCAGCTGGTGTAGGAGGTGGTGTTGGTGTTGGCTGTGCCGCTCCATCGATGCTCCGGCGTGGAATTCTCTGAAAGAATCAATTGATTGATGGAAATAAGACTCCTACCTCCTAAGCAATTCAACGCATCGTGATATTTGCCCGCTCACTCAAGCAGGCTTTCTCCGGTGGCGGGAGCCTGTACTATTCTCCGGTATTAAAGTGATGCGGAGGCGATACGCGAACTACCTTCGCGGTAAGCAGCGCAGTGATCTATCTTCTGCGGCAGAAGATAGATCACAGAGGACGCTGCTTACCGCGAAGGTAGTTCGCGCGTCCACAGCTGTTTCATCCTTTTTCCTAACGCAATCTCCCAGATCTCCTCACTTTGATCATGGCGACAGGGACGTCTTGTATGAAGCAGGCGAGAGACTAAATGCAATTTATTCGCATTTTCCACGTCTGTGGAGCACTATCACTAATTGCAAAAGTTCTAGTCGATAAACAAAAAGTTATAATGTCCTATTCGGCGCTGATAAAAACCGCGATGGAATATGTGCCGTTGAAACGAGAAATGAAAATGTCTTAGATGCCCTAAAACACGTGGCACTGCAGATTAGAGGTGTGAAATGCTTTTGGTACTTATAATCGCATTCGTATAATATTCTGTAGCTTACGCTGGCAATAGCGGCTGCAGGGCTCAGCGGATTGTCCGCCGCTGCGGCCTGTAGCATATCGAAGTCCTCTTCGTGGACCTGTAAGTCATAATTTGGATCAAAATCAGCGTATTAGAACAACTGCACGACACAAGCCGAATTGTTTCCAATACAAAAGGCACTTGGAGTGTACATTATTGAGTCAAAAAAGGTCGCGATTTCTGAACCATACTTACCCCCATCTTTAGCTTTGTGAGAACTTCGCAGACGACGGTACTGAGGTAGTCGTTGACTGCTGACGTGTACAGCTCTTTCGGGATCTCAACGCCCTCCTTCCCCTTCGACTTCCGCATCTTGTTCAGCAGTACGATGAGATGCTGAAACATTATATTGTCGGCGGAATAAACGTTCCGGTCTGTACCCTCATCGCCCTGCGATCTCTCTCTCTCGTTTCTCTAACCGCCGAGAGAACAGTGGAGAGAGATCGCAGGGCGATGAGCGTATGGTCCGGAACGTTTATTCCGCCGACAATACCCCTCGAGTCGATGGAAACAACACTAATCATCTCACGAAGGAAATTTATATTTTTGCACATGACAAAATATCGTCAATTCTACAAGGGCGATTTCGACCAAACTCAGATTATGAATATTAGCGAGAAAACCAACCATGGCGATATCGAATAAGTGCTTCTCCGACGAGAAATACCCATTCTCTGGGCGTGGAAATAGCCTCCGGATAAAAGGCTTCGTAATCTGAAAAAGAGTCTTACGAGAACTGGCTGGCAACAGCAAAGATACGAAAGCGGCTATGTCCATAATTTGTTGAAACGCGATATTTCCAAGGAAATATCGCGCGATAAATCTATAATAAAACATTTTTGAATTCGAAGATCTATTTTTTCAACATGAATCCGTGTACTAGTGGTAAAATTATGATGGGGATAAAACTGTCGCCGAAAATATTTTTGGGTCTCCTGCCAATTAAGCTTCGGTTTTGTCACGTTATTTAATAGAAATGCTGCTCACCTTGTCGCTCTGCAACGTTGCGTAAACGATTGTATTATTCAGCACCGTGCGAAGGTTCATGGGGACGTACCCGTCATCTTCATCGCTCTCCATTACCTTCAATGAAAAGCAATTGATAAAACGTTCACAGGTAGCTAAGAATATACATGATAAAATAAACACGCTCGGATTGAACCACTCAACGCAAAGGATTTACCTCCGAATTTTTCTTCAAAAACCTGCACTTTCCACTCCTCTGGGTGTGCCGAACATGATTTGACTTTTCGCGCCCCATTCACCGCTTTGTTGAAGTTCGCACAAAATGAAAGGGGTGAGAGAATGGCCCTGATTGAAAGGGACGCGTGGGAGCGGCTGCGACATGATAACGACGCGTATTTTGGCAAGCCGCCAAGACAACTACGGTATTTGCGCTCGGGCACACTTCTAAATCGCGGTTTCGGTGGGCGTTGTTTACTCCCATCGAAGATTCGTTCGAATGAGTGGAACAAGGCAGGGAGCACGGGGGTGGCCCCTCTTTCTCTCCCTCTTGCCCAATGTGTTGACAAGTCTCCGGGGGAGGCGACGAGGCGAGGAAGAGAGCAGGGGGGTGGAGAGAGTGTGGCATATCTCTGACCCAGGTCGATGCAGATTGGAGGGCAGGGGAATGGGGGGTACAGGAGAATTCACTGGCAATATGGCCTCTCTCTTTCCATCGATCGCTCCCTCCCACTCTGGATACCTCTAGGCATTGGACCCCTTGGGAATTTAGAGCCCCGTGGATCTAACACAACGCTCCAAATGTATTGGTGATAACATCACACCAAATATTGTCCGGTCTTATAGTGATGCGGAGGCGACGCGCGAACTACCTAGCGCTAAGCAGCGTAGTGATCCCCTCCGCATCACTATAATACCGGACAA
>JACMIG010000654.1:0-11704 GCA_014805385.1 Levipalatum texanum
GGGGCAGACCTGGAGCCAACACTCGCAGCTCTCGCTGCTCTCCGCCTCCAACTCGACCCTCTTCCTATCGTCGATGCTACAGAGACAATTCCCCTAACCAATATGAATAGTTCTGACTGTACGATGAAGGCCGTCGAGTGATCGGCGAGGGAAACGGCCGAGTTTCCGATGGGGAGGGAGCCGACGGGATCCTTCTCCTTCGTGTACGAAGACTCGTCGGAGAAGAAGACGAGGTGGGCGGAGACCTCGTCGAGGGCGAAGAAGTATCGACGACGGGGACGGAGGGCGAGCCATGCTGGAGGGAGGAGGGGAGAGGGAGGAGGAGGGAAGGGACGGACCTCCCCCAAGGTGCTTCATCCATAGATATCCCGTGAGGGAGTACCACGGCGGCGTCTCCTTCGACCACTTGGACATGTCGTCGATCGGAAAGTGCAGGGCAGTGAATATGCAATGGATGGGAGTGTGGCCAGATGGCCCTCGCCTATCGACAAACACATTCTGATTCCGCCCCTCCCATTTTCAATTGAGTATCGTTGGGGGAGGGGGGATGGGAGGGGGGAGGGACAAGCCAATTGCGAAAGGTGCCCCTTCCTGGGGACGCTGATCACGGAGAATCGATAGGGCGTCGTTGTGAATCAGAAGAGGGAGGGCAACTCTGTGGCCATTGCTTCATTCCGACAACCATAACCAATATGACAGAGTGAACACGTTCAAAGGAGAGGGAAAAGAGTCACAGAAATACCCGAGCAGCGAAAGGATTATGCCACTGCACTATCCCATCAATTACGAACAACGTGTCAACAGCTGGATTACCTATCATCCTGCCACGCATCGTGGGAGGGAAGGCCAAAAGGGGGAAGGGGGACTAGGCGTCGCCGGCCTCCGTCGGCATCGGAGTGAGACGGAGGTAATTCTTGCCCGATGGAAGTTCCTTGGTCTCGACTGCGTCTCCAAAGAGGGTAGCGGCCTGGTCGTGGGAGAGGGTCGGGAGAACCATGCACTTCTCCCCCACCTTCCAGTCCACGGGAGTTGCCACCTGCAGGGACAGAGTCTGAGGGAGGGCGAGGGAGGGAGTGAACCTTGTGCTTGGCCGTCAGCTGCAGCGAGTCCACCACACGGAGGATCTCATCGAAGTTGCGGCCGGTCGTCGCGGGATACAGGATCTAGACCAATACCATTGGAAAGGGCCCGTGAGTGAGTGACCTGGAGCTTGAGCCTGTGGTCGGGTCCAATGACGAGGACTGCGCGGGCGGAAAGTGGCTGCCCCTTGGCGTCCCTCTCGTCGGGGTCGATCATTCCCAGCTGCGTGGCCAGTGTGAGGCCCTCGTCGGCGATGATGGGGAAAGGGAAGGCGGAGGGGGACACGGCCCCTCCCGCGTGCACTGCGATGTCCTCGATCCACTGACGGTGGTGGAGGGCGGAGTCGCAGGAGAGGGCGATCAACTGAGCGAGTGAGAGGGGGAGGGGGGAGGGGCACCTTGACTCCTCTCTTCTCGAACTCTGGTGCCAGTTGAGCAGCGCGAGCGAGTTCAGTCGTGCAGACGGGAGTGAAGTCAGCGGGATGGGAAAAGAGGATCGCCCATCTCAATACCAACTCATT
The DNA here is from genome assembly GCA_014805385.1 of Levipalatum texanum. Taxonomy (NCBI): domain Eukaryota; kingdom Metazoa; phylum Nematoda; class Chromadorea; order Rhabditida; family Diplogasteridae; genus Levipalatum; species Levipalatum texanum. The sequence goes on from JACMIG010000654.1 coordinate 1,601, forward strand.
CAAAAGAGAGAAAGACATACTGGTGGGCGGTCCACTCGAAGAAGGAGGCAATTTTCCCCCGGTCCGTCTCAGCCTGGAAGTCGGGAATCTCTTGTCCGAGAATCATTCTGAAAGTTTCTAAACCATTTATCCAATTCGATGGTGAAAGGTAGCTTGTCTGACATTAAGACAGGCAAAGTCGTAAAACAGCATAGCCCGAAAACCGCATTTATTTGTTGTTACATGTAGTTATTGATAGAAGTGAAAGTAAGTCCAATTCTAAGACAATGTTATCATGCGAAAACGCAACCATATAAAACACCGTCAAAATATGCGAGGAAATTTAGGCATGAACACGAGCCATCCCTACATTTACGAGAGAGAGAGAGGGTAGCAGAGAAGCAATGTAGATATTTGACATGACTAGCTATGTTAAATGTACACGTCAAAATGAGCTGAAAGATAAAACTGTAAACTCCTCGAAATACTATATAAATAATCTGCAGAATGGAACAGGAAAGAGCAGATGTCGAGGATTAATCGAGGTCGTCGTCTTGCTGCTGTATCTGAGGGGAGTCGGCAGCCATGAGAAGCGACAGCTCACGCGAGAAAACCGATGAATCCGCCGAACCGCCCTGTAAAATACTTCTTCAAAATCTATTTGCTATGCGCGACATATAGTAAATATAATAATGTAATATTGGCCGAAATAATTTGTGTAAATTACCTGCATCGGGTCATCCTCATCATCAGAAGAAGGTAGTTTCTTGTCGTTTCCACTGCCGCCGCCACCGCCGATGAGGCCCGAAAGGAGAGAGGAGAGGAGACCTCCGCCAGGCTGCTTCGGGGCCACTCCGAAATACAATTGCCCGATCTTGTCCAGCATCCCCATGTACTGAGCATCCTTAGCGAGCTCGGACTGGAAGCGGGCCACGAGGGCCGAGTAGAACGAAATCTGCAAATTAAAATAAGAAATAGGCAAAAAAACCAAGTTACATTGCGCGTCGGCACGATGTGGAGAAGCATCCAGCAAAACTGGACGAGAGGAACCGGGAAAGGAGGAGAAGAAAGTGCGCCTCCGGGGTAGGAAGATGTGAAGGACGAGAGAACTTTCAGTGCGAACGACACACGTCGAATGCAGATCATCTCAAATATGTTCATACTCGACATCTTCTTTCAATCTTGAAGGATAAATGATTGAGAAAACATGCCTGAAGAATGGCCTGTGTGATGCACAACTCGGGTGCATTGGTGTCGTGTCCGCATGATTCTGCTAGGTATGCTCCAAATTTCTGAATATGAATTAGGTAATACATCTTTAAAAACAGAAATACCTCCGGTTGGTCAGACAGCAAGAAGTGTGCGCGCGCCATTTCGAATGTTTCGTCCTCCCAGAGAGCTATCGCAAGTCGCCCATGGAGGGACGACGACCCCCTCGCCCTCTCCACCTCCCTTTTCGACACGTTCTGCGACCACTTCACGCAAGAGGTTATGAATTTCATCCTGCGGTCCGTCGTCGTCTCCTCAGCAGTGGAATCATCAACTGACTGGGCAGGTAGACTCCTGAATATCTAAAACCACCTACATTTACGTACACAGAAAAATGAATACCTTTTCTATGGATGCCAACCTCTCGGGGGTAATAGGCGTCGAACTCTTGAGCAGTGTTTCTCCGTATACTTCCGCCAGATCGCACACGCTGCCCACCTCGCTCACTACAAAGTAGATTGAATAAGCAAGTAACTAGAACAACCATTGAAAAGGCGCTGAATGCCGCTCTCCAATAGAAGAAAGAGCTCATCAAATTTCCCGGAAGAGGAAAGACGATAGAAGAGAGTGCGATATATTTGGTGGGCCTCATAGTATTCCTTGTCCGCGAGGCATGCTTCCAGTTTCTTTTCGAGGCGCCCGACCTTCAATTACTCCGGTGCTTTGAACTCAACGAATAAAGGAAACATACCTGTGCCATATCGCGTGCAGTCCTTTCTTGATATAATGAATAGGGGAAGAGGTAGAATGTAACGTCTGCGACACGACGATGTCTGAATCCGAAAGCAAGCCAAGCCACGCGTACGCGAAATATTTCGTCAATTCCGCGCACGTATACTGGAAAATGGTATTCTATTTCGTGGTTATGAGATACTGTTACGTATCTACAAAACAGCTTGTATGTTTGTATTGTATGTACTTGAGATATTTTCTACACCGTGTCCAAATTAATATCATTGTTTACATCTGGTCATCTCTTCATAATATTAGTCGCCGGATTAATGGGAGCTTCATTATTTCCTGGAAATTTTAAAGACCAAGATGGTGCGTCGTGTGCGCAGCTTAGTGCAATTTATAAAATGTCGTCCGAATAGCCCGCACACCGCGATTTCCGTTTCGCTTGAATTCTCACGTTATTTTCTACCTTTCACTTCACCATTCTTGCTACATACTTAATGAATACTTGACTACATGATTGGGCGAAATTCGATAGCCCGGTCTATAGACGAGTTGTCCAGAACGAGCTTACGAACTCGGTCGATTAATTTGTCGCCCTTACATTAATAAGTTTCTTACAGAAGTCTAGAGACGGAAACGCGAGCAAGCGCAGTCGGCTGTCTGTGCGACCATCTCAACGCAATCAGTAAGCTGGCAGACATTTCTGGGTCTTTATTACTGTCCGATTTATGCATAGTACTCATAGTATACCATCTTATAATTTCTCACAATCAGGCAAGTAACTCTCATGAACTGCTAGATTTGACGGAAAATCATGCAGTTATCAAATCATAGCGGAGGCAGGCCACGAAATGTACATGGGGTAGTATTTGTGAAGCCCCGTCCACTTGTGCGAACCGAGCAGAATCTCGCACATTTTTACTGCGTGTTTCATCGGATGACTGGTGGCGCCTCCGCAATGATATATCCAACGATCAAACCACAAATGTTTATTATCAAGAATAGACGGAAAGTTGACACATTCCTCCAATAATCTTTTCAAGCGGAACTCGACCACAGCAAGAAACTAAACCAAGATACTTTGAAATGACGGAATTGATTGTTTGGCATTTGATATAAGCACATATTATAATCTACGAAAAGATTAGAAACCACCGCCTAAAATGGTTTGGATAACATATTCGAAGCTTTTCTTCTTAAAAACACTATTCCGCCGGATAGCATTCGTTCCCCCATCTAGATTTTGAAAAAAGTTTGAATTGGGATAATATGTCCATAGCATATTTGTTCTCCCAACCCGTTTTCTGAAGAGGCAACTGAGTCTTCGATGTCACACACTACAAAATGTGAATCATTTCGCTGGTCGTCGTGCAATCGTTAGCAATGTCTTTAAAAAAAATTGGGCACATAAAATGGGGATCAAATATATCTTTAAATAGTGCGTTTTAGTGGTAGAGCGAATATGAATTTACAACAAACAATCTAGAGGATACAACATTTTTTGCTCTTCACTGGCTTTGGATTCATCACGGAACGAACGGCGTCCGAGAAAACCTGCAATGGAAAGCAATTTAAGTGATCAGCCATGAATAGAAGCTCAGTTAGAAAAATAAACGAATTCTTAACTACTAATGTTCGCAAGATCTATGTTATGCATCTCTTTTTTGTGGGGTGGTGGAAAAACCAAACCTGTTTGAGTCCCAACTGAGTCAAAGCGGAGCACTCTGCGTACTTCACTGCTTTTATTTTTTGAGCCAATTTGTTCCCCTGCGATCTGAAAGTACGTTAATAACGATGGTTATTCAACAAGCTTCTTACTTTGTAATGGGCTGTCGTCCTTCATTTGCAAGCGTTGCAACGGTATTTGAGTCGTCCCGCAGATCCAGTTTCGTTCCTAAACTAGTTATGAATAACATGAGAGAGATGTCCATGTGATATTCCTATAAAAATTGGCCCAAAGCTCGGCTGTACTAATTAATTTGTAAAAGTGGCTGGCAGTTGGCCGACGTTCCTAGGGCATAAGTAAAATTGAGCGTAGGGTTCATATGGCTTAGTCGGTAATTAGTAATTGGTAGTTGCTAGATCAATAAATATATAACTTGCCGACGAGAATAATGGGCGCCTCTGGACAGTGCTGTCGGATTTCCGGCACCTGATATTCATTTTTCAAACAAGTTTATCATTGCATACTTAAATTGATAGTGCCATTCCTACCAATAGTAACGTGCAAACGTACCCATTTTGAAAGGATGTTGTCGAAGGATACAGGCGACACGACTGAGAAGCAAAGTATGAATACGTCGGTCTGTGGATAGGACAGCGGGCGCAGTCTATCGTAATCTTCCTACAATTTAGCTTTCTTCTCAACCTTGGCCTGACAATGAGTGGTGAGTCATCATAGTTTTCCAGTAGCGCGATGAGTCACATATTAAAAAGTGACCTGTCCAGCGGTATCCCAAAGTCCGAGATTGACCGTGTTGTCGTCGACTGTCAACTGGCTCGAATAATTGTCGAAACTGAACAATCATGACTGCCGTGCATTGTTTACAGCAAAAAAAAACAACATTAAACTAACATTAAATACTTACACGGTAGGAACATATTTGACGGGGAAGGAATCGGTAGTATAGGAAATTAGCATGCACGTCTTCCCAACAGTTCCATCTCCCACAATAACGCACTTGATCTGCCGGGATGGCAGGGACATTCTGAAATTCTTCCCTAATACAAACATTTCTTGATGGCGTTTTGTCTGCGAATAAGTCTCGTTGTGAATAATAACATATTATGGTATAAGCTACTTATTTAGAACCAAAATAGGTTAAATTGAACATGATTCAGATAGTGAGTATAAGCATCTGACTTGCCCGCCATGGTGTGCAAGGAGTGCGCGCACTGATTTCTGACTTTTCTTATTTGACGGCGCTAAGCGGAGTGTTCACTTGCTGTGAGCCAAGCACAAGCTTTATTCAGTCGTTGCTTCTTGTATGTTGGATAAATTTCGCGGCAACCATTGCACATTGAAAAATATGTTCCCGGAAATTTAATCGAAACAATTACTGCGCTGTCAACATTAGTAATGAGGGTCGTTGTGTCGTCAACGTATAAAACACGCATTAGCCGCTGTAAAAATTGTTGTCAAAAATTGAAGGCGAAGGATTAAAGATCGGAATAGGGATATATATGTTTTGTAGTTTATGTTAACTTACCATTGAGGTTAAAAACAATTCGTAAAGGGGATGTTTTTTTCGAGCATTTTAGGCGGGATGTTCTCAAACAAATTTCTCCTTCGGCTTGGGATTTCGCCCATTTCATTCTTTAGGTTCTATCATGCAAAACCCTATGAGGATCCACCACTTATGTCAATGAAAAATAATTCTTCATGTCATGGATGATACAACGGCATCGTCATCGCTTGCGGACGACGTTTTTGACAAGTACACCGCTCTCATGGTACATTTTCTTACCAATGCAAGCATCTTTATTATGGAAGATCTCGAAAACGAATTCGGACAATAATTCGTGCATTTAGTAAGAATTCATAGCTGTGATACTGGAAAACAAGTTGTTCTGGCTTAATTTTCGGTGCCTAGATGTTTTATTAGAGGGCTTCCGACGAAGTGCAGAACCTGCGACAGATGCAAGTGGAGTGGGATAAGAGACGGCAGACTCTTCGTGAAGCAGAAAGATACATGCGAAAGGAGAGCGCGGTATGCTTTGCTCCATTGCTACCGATGACTTCAAATGTATTTTATGTTTCGCTGCCAACGGTATTTTAATTTTCGTAGAGTATTTCCTTCTATTTCAATTAATCTCGGTAAACCAGCAATTTCAGCCTAAGAAAACATGGGTTTGTTTTGGATCTACCTTCATTCAATTTTCGACTGCGAACACTGCCGACATGATTGCTTCGGATAAAAAGGTGAACAATGAGTGAACACTGTATATGGTCAATCAATGTTTGCAGAAAATCGATCTTTTCTACGATCAGACGAGAGCCGAGTTGAAAGAAAGCGTTGATCGACTGTTGAAGCTGGAAAACAATAAGAGCCTTTCTAGTCGCGGGTTTGATCTCAAGAGCATTCATTGATACTGATACGTAAGCGATTTTTTATTATCATTAAACGAATATATCTTGTGTCTGGAAATGACTTAAAATAGTTCTTTCTGTTTGAACTTGATGCCCGTTCGTTGTCACTTCAACTGAGCCCAGAATTGATGTACCGTTCTGCTAGTTTATGGAAGATGTTTTGGGATTCGTCAACGGGAAGAGCGTCCTGTCCGTTCTCGTGGCTGCATGATAAAAGCCCTTAGTACGATTAAGTGGGTGGCGGGGGGTGCCGTATTCATCGGACTCCATTATCTTGTGTGATCAGTCTCGTGGGGGGAGGACTGGGGGATGTTATCAGTGGGATCAAATCTCGCTCCCGCTCACTCCCTCTCCTCGTCCAAAACGTGTTTCAATTTTCTCCTCTTCTGCATCTCCGCGACATTCACTGCTAATCCAGCCATCGCTCGCATTTACCTCTTACTTGATTCCTCTGCGCACATCCATGATTCCCTTCGCCGATGGTACGCAGCGTCCTGGCCACACTGCAGCGCGCTTTAAGAGTGCGTCTTATCACGCGCTTGACTTTCCATCTCCAATCTCTGGACTCGAGTCTCGGCCGGCATTGCATTGTGGACTGGGCACGATAACCGGGAGATTCTCCCTGCAGGAATCTACGCGCAGGATAGTCTAATCATTGTCTATTGTAATCAGTCTGACAAGGTATCTTTACTGAGCATCGGCGGGAATCCCTCCTGTGTTGTTTTTCTGTCGCCCAATCACCGCGGGATCGATACCGGTAGTCACGCTAAATCTATCGCTCCCACAATCACCATCGTTCTTCCATGCGCTGATATTGCGTTTCCCCAAAAAAGCAAAGCATCTTTGAAGAAATTGCCTTCCTCGTCCTTTTCACCCTTGCTTTTGACTCGCTCACAGCTCGAGTTCGATTATTTGCTTCCCATGTTCTAGTGGAGTGCGAGGTGCGAGCGTATTCGTGAGACGTTTCCTGATCTGTTGACATCGATGGTCGTGATTATGCTAATTTCTCCCCTCCAGTCCATCCCATATAAAAGGAGAGATTGTGGAGAAGGGCACAATTCATAATGCGAATCCACGTTCAGTTCGCCCTTCTCGCGTCGTCGGAGGAGGATTTGTCGGAGATGAGCGACGACGAGGACACGATTGGAGTGGGAAGTCCGACGAGCGTCGGTGGGAAGGTCGGTCGACTTCCTTGTCCTCCCCATACTTCCCTCGTCCCTCTACAGGTATACGACGATGCGTATTTCCGTCGCGGCCTCGGTTCCTCCACTTCCCTCACTCGCATTAGCGCCATTATTCGCAGGTTTGTGATCAAGGTAGTTCGGCGGAACTTTCTATTTTTTAAATTCCACATTTGGAACAGCTTTCTATTCCCGAAGAACCTTTGGGATATACTAACGTTCTTTAAGAATAGTGTACCAACGTTTCTTCTGCGCGCGCTTAACAAATGACGGCGCTCACCTGACATAAGAAAAGTAGTGGTAATGTCAGTTCATTATCCTCCTGTTGGGTACCGGGTTACGGTAGCATTCGCACCTTGTAGAGCATAGTCGATTTACTAAGATCCATACTCAACTGAATCTCAAACGTGTACTGGGATCGAGCAATAATCGGCCGAAAAACAAAATGGGTTTCCAGACGCTTTTTTGGCACTTTGCGGTCCCTAAATATACTACCCAATAATAGATCCCATTGATTCATCCTTAATTTGAGAAAAATCACTGATCATTTGAGGTCTCTCCGCCTCCCGACACGGAGGAGTGGGGCGACACTTGCCACTGCCCAGAGAGCTGAATCGAGACGGGTGAGTATTATTTTCTTACCGGTCAGTGCAGGTCTATGAAGGCCGCAAAGTACATTGACTATTAGGCGGGATGGAACAAAGCCTGAATATGACGACGTGCGATGAGCGATTTAGTGGAGAAAAGGCATTAGCGCATGGGAGAATTGAGTTGGGAAGAGGATGATGGATGGTTCACCAGACCACGGCGAATACGTGTCAAGTCCCATGAGAATGTGATTGATGAATGAATTGGAGTCGATATTTCAATGACTACTACTCATTTCTTTTTGCAATTACAATTGTTCACTTTTTTCAATACTTTTTCAATTAACTTTTTTTTCACTAATAATAAATTTAGATGAAACAATAGCTGCAAGAACGACGGAAGGTTCGAACTAACAATATGAGAATGTCTGGATACATAGGAACGTTTTATGTCAGGCGTTTAAAGATATTCGACTGGGGAACTGATAATTGAGCCTTGGAGTGGCTAGGAGACCTGAATCGATGTAGTGCAGTGGTGTAAGCGCGCGCGAGAAGGAGAGAGGGAGGCCTGAGGGTGGAGGGCGAGGGAGGGGCCAGCCCCTTGTCTCCCCTTTCACTAGCTTCCTCCCTACGGCGGACCTGCGCTTCGGCACCAAATGGTCCGTGCTTTTGATAGGCTATAATGCATTCATATAAAGTATGTAGAGAATATTTCGCAATACGTTATTTAAAGAAATTAATTATTCTATTTAATGAAAATTAAAAAATGAGATGTATTTGAGTGATAACTCATAAGATTGGATTGTGTTTCAGCTGGCTGAGGAGGACCAGTCTGGTCCTCGATTCACTCGATTCTCGGAGATTCGCTCCTCAGCTTTCCCTGCCTACCCTTCGCGACTCGACGAGATCAAGGAATGCCGCCGGCTCAACCGACAGTCCAAGGTTGGTTTTGTAATAGGTGACTCTGGCTTGCGTGTGCTAATCCAAGCTAAACACGGGCTGCATCCGTGACAGCCCTCCCATGGCCGTGTCGGGAGTGATAAATGATACTTCCTCTCCATTGGGATCCTCTGAAGGGGGAGCAGGTCACAATAGTGTAGAGGCTGCCCACGGGTGCCATTAGGCCAGGCCCCCTCCCAGTGCTCGTCCATTCTTCTGCCCCCCAACTATGGCAGCCGTCTTCCTTGTATAGCAGTCTGGCATAAGTGTATGGGGGGAGGTTCCCTTTCCCCTCGGGACTCGTCCCTCATAAACGACAGCTTGTTTAGAATGTGTCAGCGGCTGCGTTGTTTAGATTTACTCGTCCAAAATACCCACTCTCTTTTATTCTGTCAGTGAAATGTGTGATATTTTCCGGTATTAAAGTGATGCGAGGCGACGCGCGAACTATTTCGCGGTAAGCAGCGTAATGAATGATCTACCGCGCTGGATTATGTTCATTGCGCTGCTTACCACGGAGTAGATCGCGCGTCGCCTCCGCATCACTTTAAGACCGGATAATATACAACGGAAGAAGAATATTAGCATAGTTAGGATTGGCCATGAGAAGTGTTTGCTATGAGAATCTGACGGTGAAAATGAGCAATATGCGCAGGGGCGGAATGGGGACGAGGCTAAGAATAATCGGTGAATCACTGAATCTTCTGACTGCGGTGCACTTCTCCGACACATTCCTTTTGTCCTTTGACATCTCCTTCTTATCTGATCTGGCGCGGTGCCAAGGGGGCGTCCCTCTTATATACGAGAGGTGTTCAGAAGGACACTCCCCCCTCCCCCTCCTCCCTCCCTCCCGACACTAGTACAGCCTCCAAGTGGGAGGCGCCGAGTGGCATGGACTGTCCCCTGTCCTCCTCTGACTACCGCCGCTCTTCCCTCGAATCTCGTGACTCGGGATACACGGATGACAGCGAGTTCGGGTCCTCCCTCAGTCTCAATCGAGACGTCCCCACTAATCTTAGCGACCTTCTCGCGCAGTTCGGATATCCGCACACATCGGTCAGTTTCCTTGGCACAGGTCATCTCATCCTTCGTACGCCTTTCACACATATCGGGATCATTTTTGAGCCTGTAATAATCTGCAGATTTATGCAATGCCAAAAATGCTCGGCAAATGGCAGAAATATGTTCAATTAGAGGTGGCGTCTGATTGTGTGGGAACGGATGTTTCCGTGGTTCAAAGAGTAGTATGATCGGGGAGGTGGGGGGGGGGGGGGGTGTCCATGGCTTAACACCCCGGGTTATGGTGGTGGCACAGTGCGTTTGGCTGTATTTGAGGTGGTTATTTTTTTTAATGCCAACTGGAAATAACAGATTAAGATGT
>JACMIG010000654.1:13641-28027 GCA_014805385.1 Levipalatum texanum
CCCCCCCCCCCGCCCCCCCCCCCGCGGGAGGACGGAGAGACGCAGGTGCGCGAGGACAGGGAATCCGGGAAGGGACAACACCTCTCAACCTCCGCCTACTACTTTACCAAGGCATTCAAGTCCAAGATCATTTCCACGGACTTCGCCAAGCAACTCATGGCCAGGTTTGTTGCGCTCTTACTCATTGAATGAAGTTGCATTAAGACTGCCCTCGCGTCACTCTCTGGTAACTCCCCAGTTGCTCTTCACTCTCAGCCAGGACGGGGCCTCCTTCACTCATCTCTGGAGCAAGTGAGTACGGTAGTAATGGAATGAAATGTCTATTGATAAGTTGTGCTCATTGTGACGATACGAAGTGAATGTAATTGCAGGATCGATGAATCGGACCAATCGCTGATGATATTTCGAAGTGCGAAGGGAGACGTTTTCGGGGCATATTGCTCGGCCAGTTGGGCAGAGAGAAATGATCGAAGGGAGAGGACCAAGAGCAAGTCAGTCATTATCTTTACGCACAACGCCTCGCGTTTCTCCGAAAGCCATCTGTAGAGAGAAGTAACCATGGGACGATCAGTGATCGTTGTTGATCACCACACGCAGCCTTGTACTAGTATACCGCAGGTACTTTGGAACGGGAGAATCATTCGTCTTCCGGGTGTCGACGGGGGGCCGATCCCAAGTGGTTAGCAGCCCCTTCCCTCCTCGACCGCCCTTGGCCTTACAGATGCAGATCTTCGGATGGGTGGGAGGGAACAACAACAACCAGCCATCGGAGCAGTGTCCCCAGATGTTCATGGCCGCCGGAGATCGCCTTCTTGTCGTATGTTCACTTACTTGTAAGGAAAGATAGAATGATGCTGCCAGATCGGTTCGGGCGACGGAGATGCCATTCGCGTCAGCGAGGAGTTGACAAGGGGAATCTCCTCTGCCTGCACCACATTCAACTCGCCTGCCCTCGTTGAGGATAGAGCCTTCGAGATCAATGAGTTGGAGGTTAGTCGAGCATGGTTTTATTTTAGTGAAAATCACGCCGTATTATCACATGCTATTATACAACGGTATCTTTTGGACGTTACCATGTCGAGTTGCCATTACCATGTCGAAATATGCCTGCTAGAAACATGAGCCCATCCATTTCAGGTTTTCGGCGTCATAACGTCTACTTGACCCAGCTCAACACGCATGCTAGAGAGTATTATGCTCATTCCCTTGATACTTGAAACAATTTTTTATTTTTCACTACAACATTAGCTGCTTGCCAGTTTTCACGCACCGCACTTGTATTCTAGTGTAAATAGGTTTTGCTATTCAAAATTGTCTACTAAAAGTTTAACATTCCATCGTATTATTTGTCATTCTTGGTGCGAAACTCGCACTTGCTACACTATTAATTCCATTTTTATTAAGCCATCAGTCATGTTAGAGGTTGTTCCACGATAGTATGCACTAGTGAATAGAATGGTCCGATAGTATCTCCCTTTGCACCCACTCTCATTCCACGTATTTGACTTGACATACATGGCTTCTTCCGTGGAAAACTGACATTCTCGGGTCTCGTCATCCTCACTTTTCACTTCCCTTTCTAAGAAAAAATCAACTAAATACCAAATTCTTCGCTGCATCACCTTTTTGAAGAGGTCCTGTTTTCAAAAATCACCGCTTTAAAGATTATTTGCAGTGCGGGAGTCGATTTTCACTGTGTAATGATGCCAAATTTTGTCGCTTTCATTTAATCGTTTTTGTTAGGAACTGCAAATTGAGTAGAATTTTACACTCGTATAAACGCTTCAAGCATTTACACACTGATGAAACATTATCGAGCGTTTGGCAATCGCCCATACATTACTCAGAATATATTAAAAACTACCGCGGAAATGCACATGAGCTGAATGGTGCGAGCGTGATTGCAGAAAGGGGATGGATCTGGCCAGGGGCTACGTCGATTCGGCCATCAAGTTTGTCTTCCCAGGCAAATGCTTCGATGAGCTCTTCGTCAAGTTCAACTTCGACTGTAAGATCATCTTGTATTCAGCTTACACATTGGTGATTTGAGTTGGTTCGCCCATCGTAAAGGAATGTGGAAGCACGGCTCTGTCTCGAATGCTCGGGCTTGCAATTACTCTTGGATCAGTCCTTCTCTTCGTACCCCAGATTCTCGCTATCCTACGGGCCAAGTCTGCCGAAGGTACGGGGGCGAATTGGCTACTCTATACTATTCCATCCACTGCAGGAATCTCGCTGTGTTCGCAGCTGCTGGCGCTTCTGGGGGCAGTTTCCACTGCTGCCTACTCCTACTCCAAGGGATTCGTATTCAGGTACCCATTTCTTATGTTATACAAAGGAATTCGCAAGGATGTGGTACCGGAGAATGAATAGTTTTTTAAATTACTTACCGGTTCTAAAATAAAAGAATATTTGTTACTACTACAGCCAATGGGGCGATTCGTTCTTCGTCTCAATCCAAATCGTCGTCATCATCATGCTCATCCTTTACTACTCGCCTAATTCCGCGTAAGTATTCACATTTTGTTTGAGAATACGTCGTTATCCGCTGAACTAATCACAGTAATGAGGGGTGAATCCCTGACCACTGCTACCAAGAGCTTTGGGATTCACACTTCGATACCGTGTTTTCACATCGGACATGTGGCATAATATCGGGAGAAATGTTTTAAAAGGAGTCTTATTTCAGCTACGCATTCCCATTTTTCTCGCTCTGCTGGGCCGGATTCTTTGCCATCCAGGGTTTGTCTTAAAAGTATTGGGTGTTAGAAAAGCAGTGCATGTTTTACTGATTAACTGAGCTCTCATAACCAGAAAATTATTTGAAGGTGGCTACATTCCGATGGAGGTGCTCTCGTTCCTTCTCAAGGCTTCGATCCCCATCGTTTTCGCCAGCAAGGTTCGTTTTTTTCAATTAGTCTATCGCTCTCGGCACTCTCACTTCATTAAGAAGTGATGAAAAATATAAGGGCGCGATTGTTTTCAGGGCATCCAGATCTGGTCGAACCATAGTGCTCGCGGGACGGGACAGCTCTCCATGGTCTCGTCCTTCCTTCAACTCGCTGGCACTTTGGCCCGTGTCTTCACCTCGGTCAAGGAGACGGGAGACATGACTCTCATCGCCGGATTCGCCATCGCCGCTGCCCTCAATGCCATTATTTTCTCCCAGTTCTTCGTGTATGGTCCCCCCAAGAGGGACAAGAAGAAGAAGACTCAGTGATCCCTTTGGCAGTACAACTATTTATCGCTCTAGGTACTACTATTTTAAGAAACATTGTTGAGAAAACAGTATTGTAAGTTATTCGAGTCCATCATAAGTGATCAGATTGGTGTAAAGTTGTGATGTTTTGTTCACGGTTTATTTCATGAGAATAATATGCATACAAGAAATATCTCACTGTGCCCATTTTCAAGATGAAATACGTCGCCAACGTATGAATACTTAATGGAGGGGAGCAACGGGTGAAAGAAGAATGCTTCAGAGTCCATGGCGGCGGCTGCGACAACGGGATTCTTTCGACGCCAAGGCACCAAGATTTTCGAGTTCTGGAAGAATCTCGGAGACGACTACTGGGGATCAGTAAAGGGAATCCTCGACGAGTGCAAGAACAAGCCGTGGAAAGGAGGTTAGGTTCTGTGAAAATTATCGAAGTCCACAGGGTTGCCATACTGCTTAGTTGTTCTTTCTCACATGCCGAACATGTAAGTGCGGTAGAGTCCTGAAAAGTAAATCCAAGTTCCGTATGATCGCTGAGTAGTAGGACGTGGAATTGTTGCGCGCGTAGACGAAACTTGAAGACCCCGTGGACTCGGATAATAAGTGTCTTCTGGAGTAGCTAATGAATGCATGGTCGAGTTGGCTCAGAGCCAATGGCTCTCCGTTTCACACTATTATCTCCTTCCAACATTTGTATGTAGCTGTGGCGGGAACGACTATCGCTGGACTTACTGCGGCCTACATCACCAACCCCGACGAACGGGCCATGATCGACGAGCTTCGGCAACGGCGACAGCAGATGGTCACAGTCCCCACGTCCTGCCACAATACACGAACAAGTAACCTATATCCCCTTTCTCTTCCCTGTATTCTACTGCAGACGAAGAACTGTCACTGCGGACGAGGCTCCTCAACCAGAATCGACTCGAGCACTTCAACTTTCTCTTCTTTTCACTCCTCGTTCGCAGAGAACACGACGCTAACGTGAGTGCTGCTTCTTTAACCGCCTCTTGTGACCTCGAGCAACCTATCAGGGAATACTAAGCATGGCCTGGACAAGGCCTTCTAATTGTAAGCCTTGACCATGTCCCAACAACTTTGAGTCGACCATTGGTTAGTTTTAGCAGGGTAGATGTTTTAGCAGGACCTATCATTTTGGTTCATCCCACCTATCGTTTTTCCAGGTGCGAGTGTATCATACGCAAGATTCTAACATCAACGACTGGTTTGTCAAGGCAACGTTGAAAAACGTGATGGACGTAGGTTTGTTTGGACGGTGGTACCATTTAGAAAGGTCCTTCGCCAACTATGACATCAACGATGACGAATTCCCACCCGAAGTGGACAGTGCTTAGTGCTATCGTTGTATTTTTGTTGTTAGGTTATGAAGGCTTCACTTGTTCTTGATCAGCTCGCATTTATCATAGTTATTTTGCCTATCACTCAGTTCAGATGAAGAGTTCACAATAGAGATCATGCGTAATTCAGTGAGAAATGTACACGATGCACTCACAATTAGACGCGATGGAACAGCTGCTGCACACGAATTCTATTATTGCTTCGAATGTTCATTACACATCATGCACCTCAAAGACAAACTGCAAGAAACCCGTAATAATGCGTCTATTCAGCGAGATATCACATGGAATTTAAAGGTTGTCATGGACGAGTTGTAGACGGAAAGCATGCATAATTACAGTAGTCTAAAGGAGCTTGGATCGAACCCGGAAGAGATTGTCGGCTATTTCGGGGGTGAGTCGCTGCTTCCACCAGACACAAGGGAAGAGGAAGTTGAGGAGCGGGAAAGGACCGAAGAGGAGGCGCAGTCTCTGCATCACTGAGTCTCCGTCGCCGTCGTAGGCCTCGCGGATGGCGCACGAGTGGTACTCGAACATCGTGTAGCCATGCAGGGTGTAGAAGATCTGATTGTGAGAGGAAACTAGCGAGGGGAGGAAGTGGGGGACACCTGAGTAACGAAGAAGGCGAACGAAGCCCCCGTGGAGGCGCACGAGAAGGAGAAAATGATGCAGACGACGACCGAGAAGAGGGGCACGTACCCGAGGCACCACCGCACGAGAGCCACAGGGGCGATGTAATTCGGAATGCCATACGGGTACCTCAACTCTGCTATTTCTCTCTCCGCCATCCATATCGCCATATTGGTTGCAAAACGAAAACGATATTGGCATGTGGACCGGTGAACAGGCCTACGGGCAGTGATAGACCCGCGGGCGTTTATTCCGACCCTTCGATCTGCCTCCAGTAGAAATCCAAACGCTTGTTGACAGCGCCAGGGGAAGGTAATAGGAGGGTGCCACTGGTGGCGTCGAACTCGCGGCCATAGCCTATTGGCTGCGCCATGGACCACTACACTACGTGCGCACATTGGTGCGCGTCATGCGAAGTGGATGAACGCGAAAGCGCGGCTAACCATGGTTCGATCTCTTGATCCATGTACCAGAAGATGTATTTGGACGAAAGTGCTGTTCCGATAAATGCCCAGAAAAGGAAGACGATGAAGTAGCGCTGAATGAACGGAGAGATAAAAGGAATGATTCCTAGACGGTCTCCGTACCTGATTCCCGAGTCCGACACAGGCTCCCGTGATGTAGCAGTGGTGGTCCTTGCGGAGGACGCACTGGTCACAGAGGGGACAGTGGTGGGAGCGAATAGGAGCAGGCCGATTGCACTCCACGCAATACTTCCCTCTACTGGCTGGCTGCGTCTCCCCCTCCACAGCTTCCCCATTCGTCTCCTCATCTTCATTGACATTCCTGCAGAGGGAGGCGACGGCGTAGTGGCGCTGCCAGTGCTCCACTTTGTTCTCTCTGCAGAAGCACTTCCACTGTTCACACACACGGCTAAAGAACCTGGAGAAGTAGTTGAAGAAGAAGAGATTGGCCAGGAGCTGGAAGAGGACCACGACGACAGTTCTACATGGAGTAATGGAGAAGAAGGGAGAGGTTGGCATACGTGTCCATGTCCTCGCAGTGGTCAGCCGAGTATACGGCGGGGCAGGAGACATACCGAGCCAGCCACAGGAGAGTGCACATCAGGAAGCAGCAGTACAGTACTCCGCCCCATCTCACCACGAACCCGATCACTTTGTCACATCGAGTGCGTGGCAGAAATGGTAACGAAGAGGCTGGCGGGTACCGGGCACCCGAAAACAATCGGCCCATCCCCCGACCGCCTACAATCACACCAATATTTTGAATCTCCTAACAGCCCATGTGCGATATCAGACGGCGAAAGAAACGCCATAAAATAGTCATCAAGATTTCAAAGTGTCAATGTGTATTATTCACGGGATATGATCAAAGGAACAGTATGGACAAGATATTGACACGGGAGAAGAGAATAGGCAGCTGTACTCGATTCAGAAGGCAATTTGTCGCGAATTACCGATGTGAATATTGGCTCAACAATTGGAGCAAATTTAACTGTTCAACTAAAATGCATTTTAAAATAAGTACCGGAACTTGGTGCATAATATATTTAGAAGCCGATTGGTCAGATCTTTTCGAAGTGTTTTTCGAGCAGTTGGAAAAGTCGAGATGAGGAGCGACGGGCGATGGCCATGGGCGAGTCGCCGGCTGCCGATGGGACACTCGCGTCCACACCTGATGACACCCTCGCATCGACTATTACTTTCCTCCAATCTGTTCATGCCCTTTATGAAGAAGCAATGCATACCGGGTGCTTGGAGAAGATACCTAACGGTGTCGAAGGCCTTGTCCGGATCTTCTTGTGAGTTCACAGCCAGGTGCAGCGGCTGTAATGTGCACAAACGAACTTTTGATTTGGACAAGGGTTTTGCGGAGAAGCAAAGCACATTTCGGCGAAACCAGTCCTCAACAAAGGTGACGGAACATACGTGGAGAAGTCCATTCGTGAGTGCGTTGACGTTCACTCCAGCAGATATGAGAAGGCCGACGATTTCAAAATTGGCCCAGGCACTGGCGGAATGCAGCACAGTCCACCCATCTGAGGTTCTCGCTTCGGGATCGGCCCCCTTCTCCAAGAGCAGCTTGGCAGCCTCCACGTGGTTGTTGTATGCTGCTCGATGCAGGGGAGTGTACTCGTCCTTGTCGCGAACCTTAACTTTCCTTCGTCATGTATACCGTGTCATCTAAATTGCGAAGACGAACCTTGACAAAATCGGGGTTAATGGAGACCATTTTCTTGAGTGTATCTGTGTCACCCTCTTCTGCGGCGGTCAGAAATTGTTCGTTTGGGTCGGTCAAGTTCTTAGCTTCAACTCCTGTCTCGTCCTCCTAGAACGGGACGCATGGTATTCACTATGCAGATAAATCGACAACCTCCCAGGCGGATACGAACATTCCTTGCTGTTTGGACTGCTCAATAGCTTTCAGTTGATCATTCTGCAATGAATATAATGATCAAAAGTCGTTAAATACAAACATCAAGTCCCATTTCTCCAAGAATATCGGCAGCTTCGTCCTCCTCGTCGCTATTCCTTGCAGAAAAAGATTCGCCGTCGTCGAGAAGACCCTCGTTTTCTTCCATCTGCTTTGAGTCGTCTGAGCTGTCATCCATCTGCAAATTGAATGATTGTCAAAGGCGGTCAAGAAGTGACAATAAGTTATGATTATCAAAAGTGTGAACAAACAAACGTGGAGAGATTCGCCGCATTCGGCCATGCGAGTTGCTGAATCATCGATATCCTCAGAATCCATCGCACCACTGTCAGGATCCATTACTGCAGTCCGTCAGATTGTTTATCGTGCAAGCAGCGCTAGAATTTCGATATAGATGGTCAAGGGATAGAATATTGCAAAATAAACATTGTACTAGTAAATTTACATATAATTCACTGTGAAATATTCACAAGCTTGTATACAAGTAAAAAACCGTTATTTGACGGATTCCGTTATTTGGACGTCCAGGAAACAGATTAATATTTATATAACTACTTCACGGCCGCGTATTAGTGGGAGATGCTAAGATGCTATCTTATTCCATTTGAAGAGCATGTATTCCTTTTTCTTTCCGTTTGACGAATGAGAACTTTTTCCGATGGAAAATACTGGGAAGAACCGATACTCCCTTTCATTGGACAAATCGTCCGGTGCCTCGTCGTATGTAACCGGATTGTGCCATAACGGAACCTCGAGTATCGCCACCATTCTGAGTACTAATCAAGTACTTCTAATCGACGCTGAAACTACCGATATAAAGAAAACGGTTACGCTACATGGAGAGTGCACCGGAATTAACTTTGACAATAACGGTTAGTTTATTTGCGCATTCACAATGCATTGGGTTATTTTCCAGTCTGCCGCATAGTGGACTCGTCAAAGAGGTTGTTCACGATCGATGATCGAACGGAGGACGTATCAGTGCTCCCGTTCTCCATCGGAGACCACGTGCCATGCTCATCGGCTTTCAACGCGTCGCAGATAGCGGTGGGAACAAGGGGAAAGACTGATCCAGCGGGCGACGGAGACGACGATGATGTAAGTGCGCCTTCCTAATGTTTACGTTCCTTATTTCGTTAACTTGTCCGGTTAATTGGCAATACTTGTGTTCAGGAAGATAGTTACGCTGTATGGCTGTTTGATTCCCGGAATCTGCATCAGCTAATGGTGGAAGGGGACGCGCACTCGGATTCCATCACTTCTCTCGCCTTCACTGCCGACGGCTTCCTACTCTCCGGTGCCTCCGATAGTTTGTTTAACGTCATCGACCCCAACGGCATCGAAGATCGCGTCGTTGCCACGGTTTCTGTAAGTGTTATCCTTCAAATGTATACTAAATGCTCTTTTGCAGGTAGAGTCGCCGATTTCAAAGATAGGAACTCTTCCGGGATCTCTAATCTACACCATCTCCGACGACAGCAAACTGAGCATTCTCAAGATGAACGCCCCCGACGACGTTGACATCATTTCGAGGTTTCCGTGAAGAAGTATGTTTGTACATTTAGCCATTCAGGCGTCGCGTTTCTCGTGATCGGTTCCTCGTAGATGTCTTCAACACCTCACTCTCTGATTATCCAATCGGGGCAATCGAAACGACTCCCGAAGGCGATATCTTCGTTATTGGAGTGCGTTTAAGACTTAGTCTCGTGAAGAATGCGTAATGATTGAGTTGTCCTCGACGGGAAGCGACTCCACCGTGCTGGCCCACACCAAGGGTGTCCATTCGGACGTCGTCCGATGCGCGGCGTGGAACGATGGAACGTTGTTCACGGGCGGAGAGGACGGAGTCATGGCGGCCACTGCCTTCGACTTCCGCCCCTCCGCTGGAAAAGCAATCAGGAAAGAGGCCATCGCCAAAACAAGAGCCACTCCTTACTAACTCGCCCACGCTCACTCGTTGTTATTAGTTGTGCACACAATTAAGCGAAATTGCAGCTCCTTAGTATTTTTACGTTCTTGTCATTGTTGTTAAGTTTGTTATGATCATCACCTTTCTCATTCATTACCGATAAAGAAATATACTATCATGATGATGGAGAACTATCACGCTGAAAACTCGTTTAATTCGAAGAATTAATATTTGTGGCTTCTTTGTAATAATTATTGACATCTTCTTTTAGCACATCAAAGTGAGACATTAGAAGATCTCAAAGCGCGGCATAGAAGAGATTCGTGGATGAGATTATTAGCCTTTTTGGCATACGGGGCTCTTCTCATAGGCGGAAGCATTGCAACAAGCAATGCATTCACCCGAACCTGCCATGTCAATGGTGACTGCAACGAAGGCATCTGCAACGAAGACGGACGATGCATTTGCGACGGTTCGTTTGGAGGTCTGACTACACTTCTAGTGTTTTACGATTCATTATTTAGGTGTGTCGTGTGAGATCAGGTGCAACAAGGAATGCGAAAATGGAGGGAAGTGCACTTTCGATGGAAAAGTGATGGCGTGTGCCTGCGAAGAGAACAAGTACAAGGGAGAATTTTGCGAGATTGCACAGGAGGAGTGCAAATGCTATCATGGAAAAGAATGCGAGTCCGGCCCCGATGGAAGCTTAGTCTGTGCCTGCGGAGACCAGTACTTTGGCGACCTTTGCCAGACTGCCAACCTCTGCACCGTGAGATTTGCTTACATTTAGCTCCTGGTTATTGAATGTATCCGCTCTCTTTTCAGCCCAGCAATAACCAGTGTAAAAACGATGCTTCCTGCCAAAATAATACGTGTATCTGCTCAGAAGGTAAAGGGACTTGTTTTTATTTCAAAGTCTTTTTTAATTGAAGGAAATTTTTTTCCAGGCTTTACTGGACAATACTGTGCCCGTGTTGCACCAGCACGAAGCTCTTTTGTAATGGCGGGCTGCCCTACGCCCGACGCGTGCCTCGTCGGATACGGAAACGGGGTGTATGTTTCCTTTCAAAAAAACAAAGACTAAGGAAAAATCGAATCTTGCACAACCTTTGTGCGACGAATCTGTGAAATGCGGAGAGTCCATTACAGTTGCGACGATCAGTGTTCAACAGGTCTTTGTTTGTTCGACGGCGGCGATTGCACCGCCGACATAAACGACGACGAATCCGATATGTTAGTTTTCGTTTCTATATTCAGGCATTCATTTTATGTTTTTGATATTATGTAGAATATGTCTCATCAGTAGGATTCCGTATAGCGGAGGCGATGATAAAATACCACCAGATGGCGGCATAGTTTTCCCTTGTGAAACGCTATTTTTGTTAGAGGCGAAATGTATTCCAGGGCGAAGTGTGCAGATGTGTACAGCAACAACGTTTGTAACACCAAGTGCATTTCACCTGTGTTTGGATTTAGTGCTGGTCGATGCGAAGGTATGTTATTATGTATCTGCAGATTGGAATATTAGTAGTTTTAGAAAAGCATGGATCGAATTCGAGCAACACCGGCTATATAAGAGTGCGGCTGGACAGCTCTCCCACTGTCACCTTTCTTGGCCTCGAGAAACATATTCTTGCAATGATCAGCCAGGTTTATCTAGTTATAATCTTTGTCATCTCCTATGCCATCTAGCAACTATTGATTCATTTTTTTCGTAGGATAATAACTCCTTACAATATGAGCGTTGCAGCTCGTTAGGGGAGTTGTGAACGTGGCAATGGAAAAGAACAAACGATTCATCTACCAAATGCTCGCGAATGGATCCTCGATCCCCCACGACTACGGAGATGGAATCCCCCAGCAGTGCGTCCTTTTCTCTATAGCCACTCTCTTTGCGTCTCCTTCAGTTTCCCCGGCCCCAGCGAAGTGATTCTCTCCCTCGACTTCAGCCTCTGCAATGTTTCCGATGATCAATGCCTTCCCCTCCACGACGTACAAAACACCATTCAAGTTTCACTCATCTTAGCATTAGAGACAATAATGTCATTTCAGTTGGCGGCGTCTCTGCTTGAAGTGGAGACGGTGAGGACGAGTCGCTTGTTCCGCTTCCGGGGCCGCAATGCTACTATCCTCAGTGTCACTCCCGTACAGGTACCACACGTGGGGGAGAATTCCGCGGTTATTGAAGAGTAGTTCAGGATGTGAGGTGGTAGGAAGTAGCTAAACCTTTTCTGTAAGTATAACGCGGCCTACAGTATCTCATTTTCCATTAATAGATACGATTGATAGCGATGATCTGTGGAGGAATGGATAATAATCCACCCTACCCGTGTTGGTTGTCAGTTCCCCTCGTCATCGTCGGTGCTGTCTTCTCTGACGTCGTCTCCCCTCGTGGCGGGTTCTCTCATCCTCGGGGCGGCCCTCGTCGTCTTCGTCCTCTTCCTCGTCTCCTTCCTCCTCTGCCGAAGACGAGGCGCGGGAGTCAATCACCCCGATAAATGGATACCCTGTGGTATGTTATCTTACCATGTGTGCCAGGAAAATGGTCAGTTTTCTTAAACGCGTATTATGATGATAGATTGAAAATGGCGTGACTATTGATCACATATCAGCGGTTATTCCACTATCAACAATAGTATGGTTTGTCTTTTTCAGAGCGCAGTGCCCTTTTGACTGCCGTTGAGTCGGGAGACACGGGTAAAGTGGCCTCCCTCCTCTCCTCCCTCTCTCCCTCCGCGTGTGCCCAGGCAGACGACCTCCAGGGGAACACGGTGGTGGGCCAATCCCCCCCCCCCACATCCCCCTTCCCCCTCCCACCTCATGGATTCTCTCCAGTTGCATCTGGCGGCAGCAAAGGACGACACGGAGATGGTTCGAGTCCTCCTCGCAAGTGCCAAATTCGATGTATGTTGCCCTCCTACAAAACCGTAATAGGCGTTGTTCATCAGGTGTGCGTGGGTAACTCGGTGGGGCAGTCTCCGATCGTACACGCCATTCGGGACGGCCACCCCTCCCTCGGAACCCTCGCCCTACTCGTAGCAGACATGGAGAACGAGAAGACACGACATCGCATCGCCACCCTCACTCAGCCACTGTTCGTCCCCTCCCCTCCCCTCCCCCTCCACTCCCTCTCCAGCAGCCGCGAGCCCTCTGCCCTCTCGGAGGAACGGGGCTGGTCCCTGACTGACTCGGCCGACCGATCCGCCCTCCACTATGCTGCCCTCAAAGGGCGACACGACCTCGTCGCCTTCCTCGTCAGACACGGCAGCAGCCCCAATCTCCCCGCCGCCAACGTGCCCCTCCCCCTCCTCGCCCCCTCACTGCCTCCCTCACAGGGCAACACTCCCCTCCATCTGGCTGCCATCACCGGCCACTCGGAGACTGTCAAAGCTCTCCTCAAGGAAGGCGCCTCCTGCTCCATCAGGAACGACATCGGACACACTCCTGCACAGGTTCCTTCCACAATCACAGTAAATTGAGAAATGAAAAGTATTGTCCAAAAAATTGTGTGCAATTCTATCCTAGTAGCCGTGCAATTCTCGTGAAGAAGAGAAGTGAAAGAAAAGGGGAATCTTTTCCCCTAAGACTATGGTGTTCCCTACAGGTGTGCAGTATGAATGGACACGATTCCCTGGCGGCGTTGTTGATGGAGAAGGAAACGCTGCTGGCGGCCGCCGACGACCGACCATTCGCCCCCAATCGACCGCCCCACGTACAGTCCACTGCCGACAGCCTCCTCAGCGGTACCCCCTCTCTCCTCCATCCTCTACTCTCCCTACAGAGGCAGACGACCTCCCCATGCCCCTCCAATCGTCCATCCTCCCTGTATTCTCTTCAGGATACACCTCCGAGATCAGTAAGTGGCTGCTATACATTTCATATTGGCTCGTTTCTTGTGGACTATGAAAAAATGAAAGTGATGTTGCAGGGAGTGGTACTCGTTCAGTGTGCGGTTCTGAGGGGAGTCGAGGGCAGCCGTGGCTTCCCTCCATCCTCACCCCCACCACTCGCATCGTTGCCGACGACTCCACCAGCACTCTGCCCAGGAGGTAAGTCCCCTCCCCTCCTCCTCTCCACTCCTCTCCTTCCTCTTCAGATGGGTGGAACGATCGGAGTCGGATTCGAGGGGGCAGACTCCTTTCGGATCGATAGCGGGGAATAGAAGATCCCTGCCAGGGGAGGAGCAGCGTGCGGCCTTCGTCTTCCCTCCTCCCTCCGATCTCTCCCATAGATCCAATTCAAGCAATTATGCTAATTCCCAGGTCTCATCTTTCAAACCGTGATTTACTTTGTAATAGTTTCCACTTTAATATATTGGTTGGTTGCGTGTGAATAGTTCCCTGTAGGGACTGCCCATTGGGCGTAGTAGTGCATGCAGACTGAGGCCCTCCCTCCCCTCTCTCCACTCACTTCATCGTCCTCTATTAACTTATTCTATTCTACCATCCACGAGTATTCCTCATTCTCTTTCCATTCTCCCATTGCATCTTCCACTACGAGTCCCTCCCCATCATCCCAGATCCTCCCCGTGTCCCCTTCTGCCGGGTGCCTTGGTCCCTCCGCCATTCCCTCCTCCCTATCAGCCCCATTCAATTGTACACACGTCGTGGTGCATAAAGGGTGTTGCTATCCCTGCCTTCTTATCACTCTTCTCCTTCTTCCCTCCAATGTCTTCCCTCGCCCCTCCAGGTATCCCTCAACTATTACTTCCACATTCCATCCTACTCAGGTCGGGGTCGTCTTCCCGAGGGGAAGCAGTACTACCGGGGAGTTCCCCTCTCCCGCCCCCCTCCCCGTACCATGCCCCCTTCCCCTTCTGGGGCAGCCTCCCCCCACCGCCCTCCCCCTCCAGCAACCCTCCCACGAACCGATGCAGTC
>JACMIG010000655.1:17908-28016 GCA_014805385.1 Levipalatum texanum
GTATAATCAGCACTTCTAATCAACTTTGGCTGAATTCTAACGTGTGTAGAATTGAATAAGCTTCAAAATGAGCCTAAAGATTGCCATATTTGGTGCAGTTTATCGACTGCTATTTCAATCCGCCGCTTTTCGGTCATTTCGTGTCCCCTCCAAAGTGGGCGGAGCTTGCGGCCCCTACATATAGAACACGAGTTACGGATATTGATTTCGTTATTTCAGGAAAAGGGCATGAATGGGCCTCCTGGCTGAAAAAAACGAAATCAATATTCGTAACTCGTGTTCTATATGGTCTTGTAGATCTCGATGAGCTGAACAACTTTTCTTGCGATAATTTTTCATGATTTTGAGTAAGAACGAAGTTATTGGCAAATTAAAGCGTCCAAAATGGTACGCAACGCAGGTGTAAACGGAACGCGAAAAGGAACAGCTTTGGCACCACCACAATAGTTAGTTTCCTTTAACTTATTCATAATATACGACAACTGAGCAAGGCATGCTCAAATAAAAATAAATAAAATAAATATCAGTTCCTTACCGTTCCAGACGCCGCTCCCTTATCCGGCAGTTCGGATACTTCCCTGCAGACGACTTTGAGGTCTGCGATGAAGGCGTCGACGCTCTCGTCGGAGGTGTGGTTGTAGGTGAGGCAGACGTGGATGCTGCAAGGGCTTATTCATTGTATCGATAAAGAAGCCAGTCGCCAACATTTTCGTTACTAAGCAGGCAGCGAAAAAGATTTCTAAACCTTGGCTATAATTAGGAGGCTCTAAAGAAACCATTTCCGCTGCCTTCTATGTAATTGTTGCTAGCGAAAAAAGTTGGGGACCTTTAGGATTTCTCATTCGCTCTACACTAACTGCTCCTTATTCTACCACATGTGACTAATAAATAAGTCCCAATATGAACAAATTGATGTGCAAGTATGTTTCAAGTATGTTTCTCTGTTGATTGAAATGGTTCTCTGATTGGGGTTCGAGTTAATTTATCCTTATTTGTCCCTGAACACTCACGCATCAGGATTCTGGAGCGTGTTCAGGTTGTATCCCTTCTTGTGCATTCTGTCCGAGACGGCGTAGATATTGAAGTCGGCGCTGCGGAAGGCGACGACGGAGACGTCGGGCTGGCCGAGGAGCTGAAATATAATATCTTATCGTTTGTTTCTCTTTTAATCTCCTTTTCTCCACTTTATATTCTGGTTCTCTGTAACATTTGATATTGTCGGCACCAGGTGCGTTCTAATCCCCTCGTACCAGTAACAGACGGCGCGCACCCTTGATTGACCCCACTTTCAGGGTCCATTCACGGGGCATGAATGGAGGGTTATAAGAGGTAAGTCAAAGATTCCCGCAGTCATTGATCCTGCTCGGACGTGGGAATACGAACACTTGCGGTGCCCGACAATATTATGCTTGTCATTCGATCTCCTCTGCTCCCCGTTCTTCCCCACCTTCAGTCCCGGAACAGCCGCGACTCCCTTGGCGATCTTCCTCGTAGCCGAAACGATTTTCTTGCACCGATGGACGTATTCGTTGCGCCCGAAGTACAGCAGAGTCGCCCAGGCAACGGCGGCATTGGCACCAGCGCGAGAACCTGAAGGGACATCTTCTAATATTGTCGAGCACCAAAATGCGGCCAATTCAATGGTGGCCGAATTGAAAAATAATACGGCGGTAGATCAGCAGCTGCGGTTTCCTACCGTGGGAATACGCCCATTATGACACTCGACAATATATTACCTCTTCTAATCTACAATTCAGTCTCAACAATTTGAGTTTCAGGGGTTCTAATATATCGTAATCTGATGAGCTTAAAGTAATATTGACTATTTCGCGATGACATTATACAAATATGGTACAATTATCATATCTACATGGTATTGTCGGGCCCGGAGCATACTAATTCTCACGTCCGGACAATACCAATGACGAACTGCGTGCATCATTTGCCAATTTCTAGCCCTGTTGTCTAGTCGACTGAACCATGCGGCGCATGAAAAGAAGCTTGAAGAGCTAGATTTTAATCTTCAAAAAAGCGCGCGCAGTTCGTCATTACAATTCACCCTCAACTCGATTGTGTTTCAGCGTTCTACGATATCGCTGTGGGATAAGCCTATTGCAATTATTTGTATGGTTCGCAGTCAATTCTCCACCAATCCCCTATCTACTCATTTCTCCCCCTCTTTTCCGTTCACCACGTACACCTTATCCCTTCCCTCCAATCCCTCTCTTTCTCCTCCGCTCTTCCCTCTCCCTTCTCCTTCCAACCTGCAATTGTAGGAGTCGCGTAGATGCCTCCGCACCACTCGGGCACCGAGAAGAACTGGTGATGGTGGAGTTCCTGAGTCCGATACATCACGATGGAAGAGCCCTTCGGGGTGCAGCCGTACTGAAATATTGCCGAATTTCAGATTGCCAAATAATCATTGAAGGACATAAACTTTTACAAAATTGTTTCCAAAGAACGACTACACGTCGCGATTGTGTTTCAGTCACATTGCATACAATAATTGTTCTCACAATGAGCAATGTTTGGAACATTTTCGATCGAAA
Organism: Levipalatum texanum; assembly: GCA_014805385.1. Taxonomy (NCBI): domain Eukaryota; kingdom Metazoa; phylum Nematoda; class Chromadorea; order Rhabditida; family Diplogasteridae; genus Levipalatum; species Levipalatum texanum. The sequence continues at coordinate 20,458 of JACMIG010000655.1, forward strand.
AATAAATATCTCATTGTGAGTAATGTGAGCACTACAGTACTAATTTGGATGTGCTGAATATATTTGCGGTTTCCGACCCAACCAGATAGGAAAATTTGGCCAATACAATATTTCCGAAATCGAAAATGATGCAAATATTTTGTTTTAGACGGGCAAAATGTTTATTGCAAAGGTGCTTTGGAAAGCGTTCCGTTCCCCGACTCAGCACTAACCTAGATCACATCATACCTTGTGTGTGTCACACGAGATGGACGTGACTCCTGGCAGCCTGAAGTCGAATGGCTCCATGGGGAATCCGGCCTCCTCCATGAACGGGATCAGGAAGCCACCGAGGCACGCGTCCACGTGCACTCCGACTCCGTAGGAAGCACCCAGCTGGAATGGATCTTCACCGTTATCTTCTCTCTTTTTCTTCCCTTTCTTCATTCCTATCCATCTTTTGGCCAATTCTTCCTTAGCACTCACAATTTCCCCATAATATCGCATCTCCACTTCCCTTATTTTCTCCCTAACTTTTCCTCACCTCGGCGACCTCCCGCACGGGATCCAGCGTGCCGGACGGGTAGTTCGGGGCTGATGCGACGATCTAAAATATTGGCATAATCGAAAAAGAAAGAGGAGAAGGAAGCAGGGGAAGAAGGGGCGGGTTAGGATTGGATGAGTGTTAGGAGTAGAGGGAGGAAAGGAGAAGTAGATGGAAGGGAGAGAAAGGAGAGAATCCCTTACCACGCAGACGTCCTTCGTGAGCATTTTCTTCATGGCCTTGAGATCGACTCGATTGTTTCCGTCGACGGGGACGTGGCGGATGGACATGCCGCAGAGGTGCGCTGCCTACAGAGAAATGTATCTGATTAATTTTTCCAATCAATCAATATATCTAATCATTTTTTCCACCTTTAGTGAAAAAGAGTTACTTCCAAGTCTAATCATGTGTTTCATGCTGATTGGAATAGCGGCGAAGTTGGATTTGAAACGATGAACCCTTGGGTATTTGTGCATAAAATATCAGTCTAAATTCAAGAACCCAGCTAAACATCTCCATGGACCCGATTCGTATACTTATTAGGATGGCTCGACTAGCAACGTTGTCGACAACGATTGTCTACAACCGTTGTCGACAACGAAACGACAACGCCGTTGTAATCTCGTTGCCTACAACGATTGTCGACAACGAGACATGAGATGGAGAGTCTGATTTCTCTCTTTCTCTGGCGCTCTCCAGTCGTCTAGTAGTCTCTCGCCTCCCGTTGTCGTCTCGTTGTCTGTTGTCAAACGTTGTCGATCTGTCCACTCTAATACTTATTGTATTTCTATGACCGCCTGCTCTCTACTTCTTCTGTACATTCTCTTGGGCCTATCTTTACCTCATCCCATTCTCTTTTTCAAATACTCAACAAAATAATAATACCTTATCGAAGGCAGCGTGTGCAGTAACGGAGCAAAGGATCACGGGCTTCGCGATGCCGCGTGCCTATAAAAATATCGGATTAATAATTATCGATTAATTATAGATTGGTTCTAACCTGAGCAGCATTTCGGTAGGCGAAGCAAGCGAGAATGATGCTTTCCGTGCCTCCGGAGCTCAAACTTCCGGATGCAGTCTCTGGTGCATGGTAGAGATTCAGGACCTGACATCAGGATATTTAGGAGGGGCGAAGAAGGCGGGGAGGAGGAGGAGGAAGAAAAGTAGGAGAGGAAAGGGGAGGGAGAGGGAGGGAGGCGAGGAGGAGGAAGATGTGGAGGAAGAAGGGGAGGAGGGGAAAAGGAGGAGGGAAAGAGGGAGGAGGAGGAGCAAGAGGATGAGAGGGAGGAAGCAGGGGAAAAGGAAGTGGTGGAGGAGGGACGTATTTCGGATGATGAGGAAGAGAAGGAATAGCGGAGCGGCAGGGCCAGTGAACTATGTTTCACGAGACACCAATATCCTTCTACTTCAATTGGGTGGTGATCAAACGAGGAAATGCCATAGAAAAAAACGAAGCCAATCCTTCATTCACCAATTAAGAGAAAGGTGTTGCGGAGGTTCAAGGAATAGAAGTTGATTTACAAGGAGGAGAGCAGAGGGAAGGGTTGGAGAACTATGGATAGGGGCCGCAAGCTCCGCTCACTTTGGGGGGGACATGAAATCGCTAAAAAGTAGTTCCAATCAAAAAGCAGCGGGAATACTGGACCAAATTAGTCGATCAAGGGGGTCTTTTTGTAGGAAATTCAATTTTACATCGATCTAGCATCACGCACGAATACAAAAATCACGCCAAACAACTTTTTATAACACTTTAAAGAAGGCGTGTTCGTCGCCCACTCGGACTTTTCGGTGCAAATCGAGGTGGGGCTAATTCCACAAGCAACGAAACCTGGCTGCGTGATGCTAATTGCGTGTCGAAAGCATAAATCTAACTCGTCTCCAAATTTCACGTCAATCCATTGCGTCATTCCGTTGCTTTTTGCGTTTACGTGAAGGGTAGTCATTTTCGCCCGCGAGTGGGCCGCAACGCGCCCAATGGCCGCGTCGCGGCCCACCTTTTGGCGCCTCTCCCCTCACGTGACGCGCGCTATTTTTCGCGTCATATGAGCTATATCGGGAAACGGTAAAAAGCATGATCAATGCCAAACCCAGGGCGAAACGATTAGCCTACGTTCGAGCATTTTGGTGGAATTTTGTGAATCACGTTGCGGTCCCTAACCATGGATAAGTGATGTACTCACAATTCGAATGACCTCCGCTTCCATCTTCCGAACGCCGGGGAAGACGTCGGGGTGCAGGGGGTTGGAATACGCGTAACGCTCGTAGATCTGATAATGATACCAGGTCTTGATGAATTCACTTTACTATCCGAGTCCGAGTTCCGTGCTATTAAGAAATCCAAAGAATCTTTCCTTAGCAAGTTCGAAAACTCTCCATCTTGTTATAATTTCGTCGTGTTTTAGTTGCATTCACATCGCAAGAAACATTGAAGTGATCCATATTGGCCGATCAGTAATCGGCCAATATGGATCACTTTCGCGTGAAACTTATTGGGATGCTATTTGAACATTTATAAGAATTCCAAAAGCATTTCTTTTCATTTGCAACATTTATGTGCAAGCTCCAACAGTTGATCTCAAGGAATGTGTTACATTCAGATTAGAAAATTATAATTTTGTTCCGATTTTTCCACAGCAAAGCATGGGCTCATTCAAGACAGCACTATTTAGCACAATCTGGATCGTGTTCGCGTGAAACTTATTACGACAAAGCGCGACTGGTAATTAATCGGCCATAGATCAAAAGATGCTCTGTTCCACGCTAAATGTACGATACAGATATCTCAAATGGAACACCTTCGAAATGAGCAGCAGGTCAATTTCGCTTTTTTGTGAATGTGTTTTAGGTATCGAAATTGTTCTACAACTGATTGAAGAGAGCCCTCAGCCTACCTGTTTCATTTTAGAGTGAAACATATGCCGACACCAGTTTCACTTGAATATCGACAATTCATTGAGGTCATTGCAATGAACCACAGAGGTGTAAATGGTTCTCCGATCTTTCTGCGCTTAGCATGCACTTGATCTACAGATTGCCCGCGAAAAAATCTGGCCCGACCGCAGAACTCCCCATCCCACTTTTGGTTCTTGGCAATAGGGTTGATACCTTCGAAAGCAGCTTCAGATGGTCGTCTGATCGATCCGTGTAGACGGTGCCGGAGACCTTGCCGGCGTTCACGTTGAATGTTCCGTAGGCCTCGTAGCGAGAGGCCGCCTTTTCGATCTCATCGACATCGAGCCCGGCCTTGGGCAGGTCTGAAACAGAAAGGGTTTTCATCGTCCGACACGAAAACGCCGCGAATTGTTGATCTACAGATCTTCTATGATCTGTTTGACTGTGAACAGCTTTCAAAGGTGGATTCAGAACAATACAGAGCCAAAACATGAAAAAGTGGAGGTAGATCAGAGTTGTCTTTAGTTGATCTAAAAAGAATACTGTAGATCTTACCAGCCAAGAAGACCTTGTCGCTGTCGTACTTTTGGATGGAATTGAAGACATCAGCTTTCGGGCCTACGAGCTCCTTTTGAATTCGCTGCTCGACGGCCGGGATCTTTCGGAGCAGTTTGAAGGCGTACGCGGCAAGGCTGAAACGGTAAGTTGATGGTGTCCCATTTAGAAATGTTACATACATTGAGAACGATTAATTAGTGAATGGTGAGATTGGTCATGAAATTATAAATGGCTGAAACATATGAATCCAATTGAGATGTGTAATTATTGGGGTAGTGTAAAAAGGCTCATTAATAATCATAGTTTGTTAATGATAAATAAAAGGTATTTTTAATCACCGTTTATGAAGCGGCTTCTCCGATCGGGAGTACATTCGGTTGAATTGGATGAAGATGATCGTGCCGGCGGCCGTGGCAGCAACAAGCAGTACAGGGTCTATCCTAAAAATATCAATTTACAAATTATAAAAAATCATCAAAAATCAATACAAGTACCTTTTTAGATGATTGCAAGCCGAGTTGTGCAGGTCCTCCGCACCGAGTTTAATTACTTCGACGCAATCCCGGAGACCCATTTCGCCCTGGAAATGATCTTTGAATTCACGGATTGACTGCAGGTTTACGTAAGAAATAAAGGTGATTGACGTCACTTGAGGTCAACAATGCGTCTTTGGGCTTCAGATAAAGAGAGACATTGATAGCAAGAGAATCGTGCGAGAGCAGAATATATTGTCGGGAACCAATTTGATGAATCTTCCGAATTCTTAGTTGTGAGTAATTTGTGCAGACCTACACACGCACGGGAATGAAGGGAAACTTTTAGCACGTCAATGGTTCGCGATAATATAGCGGATAAAGAGAGCGATAGAGATTGCAGTCCGATCGCTTGTGAGCACGACAGAGAACAACAGCGCCCACGACACTATAGCGAGGAGAGCGCGAATTGATAAACAATGTAGTCTGTATTGCAGGCGATCCTTAGGCATTTATTATAGCGTTCCGGCCCGACTCTTCCCTATCCAATTGAATGAGGTTTCTCTAAATGAGCATTTTTGTTTGACCGCAGGCAGCGGCAAGAGTTTCGCGCCCCGGAGCGAAATCATGAAGAGTTAAGATCGCCGATGATATATCAATCGTTCTCGGTTCGACGCCATCGCATACAATATCAACAATTTTGAAATGACCAGGATCTAGCAGGTTGCCGTGAAACCTATTCGAACGCATACTGACCCAATTGAATGCTATGCGGCATAACCTATCCCAAATTGTGAATATCCGTGCAGAAATTTCGTGTCCCATTACTCAACGATAATAGTGAACATTGATCATCACGCGATCGATAAGGGCAGCTCTAAATAGTGCGGAAACAGCCCAGTTTGTCGGTGGGCGACACGCCGGTTGGACTAGGTGGCAGGAAGAGAGTGGGGCGAGCGAGCTCTATTGACTACACTGACAGAATCCATTCTCTAACGTCGTGCGTCTCGTAAATTGTCTAGTCTCTCACAGGTGAGGGACTAGGAAACATGGAGAGACGCACGACGGCTGAGAAAGGATTCTGCCAGCACTACTATTGACAGAGCGCTCCCTCGTTTCCTAGTGACGAGGGGGAGGAGGAGGGAAGAGACGGGTAGAGTGGAGAAAGAGATGAAGATAACGGGACACATCACACGCCGCGCGCACATCACTACAGAGGGAACAGAAAGGAACAGTCGCGCCATCGTGGAGACACCAAAGGTCCAAGGGCTGTCTATATGTATCTGTAATCTAGTATGATAGTTTCAGACTCCTCGCCTTGGTGCGAACCAAAAAAGTTTTCAACGGAGAGAGAAGGCCCGACTTCAATGCTATAGTTGGCGCACTTGGAATCGCTGCAGAGAGCACAGAATCGAACAGTCGCGCCATCGTGGATTGAGAAAGAGTGTCGAAGGTCCAAGGGCCGTCTAATGACGTTCGCACGTTGCTGACCCCACTCTACCCTTAGATTTAGAGCAACGGTTTGGAAATGCCCCGAGAGCCGCGAGGTCGTCCTTCAAACGGAGACAGAAAAGATGTGTAGAATCGAACAGTCGCACCATAGCGATAGAGCAAGAGTGTCGAGGGTTCAAAGGTGGCTCAAGTCTTGCTCCTGACAACGAGGTTGTTTTGGCATCAAGGTACCTGTTAACATCAAGGTGCGAAGCAGTTTGTCTCTAGACTTTATGACGGCCTGACTAACATAAGAGAAACAATGGCAAGTACAACGAAGAAATAGAAGAGGGGCACGTCGTGAACTGCAATGTGATGGGCATTCGCAGTGCGTCAGAACACGTGTAACGTCTGAACCGTTCCCATTTTCATTGAAAAACGGAATTCTCCCGTTGTCAGAGACAATGGAGAGCGTTTTGCGTGTACATTCCAGACAGACTGGGAACATCAATAATAAGAGTTTAGAGCACAAATAAGTGCGAATTTCACCATCAGACATCGTTTGATATTCCGTAATTCATCAGAAAGTGTGCCCGCCAGACAGAACAATCAACGTGATCATTGGGATTGATTACGCCTAATACATTGTGACCGAAACATAAGATGCGATGTCAAGGAAAGGGAAACTACTATCGAAGTTCCGAAGACGTTTATTGTCGAGAACCAATAGGCGGCTTTTATTGACAGCGTGAAAAACGCTCCGGACATCCAACATTTCGTATGAAGGCGATGAGTCACCGAATTTTCGCGGCGAAAATGGAGATGTTTACTGTTGTTGTGCACATTAAAACTTCGTTTAATTTTATCCTCAAAGTTTCCGCAATTTACGGTATGTTTCAGAGGGCGGGCGTAATTGTAGATCAATAAGCTCACTTCCGTTGATTCCTTTTTTACGGGCGAACAAAAACAATAGCCAAAATATGTTCTACCCTCGTTGTGGAAGTTCGAAAGATGGGCAAGTCGACCCCTCCTGATGGTATGGCAATTGGCACCGTATCCACCAGGCAGACGAGGCCCTGCCACATTCGCCCCCACAACTTCATGCCACGAAAGGCAGGTGGATATCGTGATCGACAGGATAGTCATTCGGTCAGGTCATTTCTGAATGTTAGAAAAAATCACCACGGGCATAATAATTGTAGTGTTATTCTTTTCAGTTATTTGGTTGGTGACGCAGCGGTGCAAGATCAACGATACTATTCATACTGAATTATAATTGCGCCGCTTGAAACGTATTTCGAATCGCCGAAAAAAAACGGAATGTAAAAGATCCGTTGTTTTCCACGAAAAGGTATTCTAACCGTTCCATGATCATTTTTTGAGGGAACAGTTCGATCGGAATGTTTATTTATACGCGCACGGTGGGGTCAGACCCCCCCTTTTTGCCTGAGGGCATGACGCAAATCTGAGAGGGCGGAGAGAGGCCAATCGATTTTCCCTCTGGCAACGTCGCTGACCCTTTCTCTATAGAACATGGGAAAGTGCACCAAATGATTCCGGACCTTTTGCATTCATCCTAGCTTATCTAGAGAATTCGAATGAGCAGTGGATTGAACGATTTTGGTCATGTTCAAGGGAAGTTACGAAGTTCGCGTGACCACGACCTTCAAGGTGGGATGAAC
>JACMIG010000656.1:9327-28013 GCA_014805385.1 Levipalatum texanum
ACTCCTCGCCCCCCCCCCTCCCCCCCCGCGCCCGGCTCGCCCCCCCCCGCCGCGGGCGCGCCTCCCCCTCGCCCGTCCGGATCATTTCGTAAGGTTATGTCGCGTGTCTCTTGGCGAAATATCTGGTCGATCAGTCGTAATTCTTCGACGCGGGACAATAAATATACAGCGTTCAAATAAACATGACACCATGACATATTTGCAGCGGCGGGAGGTTTGAAAACACTGCACTATTGCGACACGGCAACATCGGGATACCGCCGGGGGGCGTCGAGGTCCTGAAGCCATGGATGGCCGAGATGCCCAGTTATCGCTCTGCTATTCGTTCACATAAAAAGGCTCACTCTACTTTTTTTTCCACAGTCCGGCAACCTAAGTGGTCTATGTGTCCGAAAAGTCGGTAGACACGCTCATAATTGCCGTCGCCTCTATGATTCGCGTGCTCTTTCTTGGGGCAACTTGCCCCGGTACGCCATAATGGCCCTCTACTCCCTCTCCCTCTCCCTCAAGCAAGTATGGATGGTTCCCACTCCCCCCTCTTCTGCCATGCTTCGGTGGTGCATTCACTTATTAGCCAGAGTCAATGGCAGGATGACCATTAGACCCGTCATCTTCATCCCTTCTCCCATAACCTCTTATTTGGGGTGTCGGTATTCAAATGCCTTGTTCAGCAGCCCTATTGTGTCTTATTCTGTTTTTCCATGATCAATAACTATTATCGGCGATCCAAACATGTCGAAATTAGCGTTTCTTACCATTTGTCCCTTCTTTCCTCATCCATCAGAGAAGAACATCCTTTATTCAGCCCCTTCCAATGCTGTCTTCTCCACTTCGTTCCTGTGCCTACTCCCTCGGTCACTCCATAGCCCTTCGTCCCGCTCCTTTCCTCCTCGTCCCCCTCCTGGCTTGGGCACTCACTCTTCACTCTACGCTCGACGCATTGAGGTAGGACAAAGCTTGTAAAACTTAACATAGGTAAAAACGTAACATGTAAAACTCTACGTAGTTCTAAACAGGGGCTTATCACACTCCATGAGGTTTTAGCGGCAAAGAGGGTCTCACCAAGAGTTGCGGCCCCCTTCTTTGGAGGGGTTAATCTCATTGTATTTCCTCAGATCCGCCCTCACCACCTCTGACGCCTCCCACAATGACGAGCTCTTTCTCCCTGAGAACGAGGCTCTCGGAGCGGAGAAGGCCCTCATAGCAGCCTCCTTTCCCGACGGAGGCTACTTCTCCACCCGCTCCTTCCTCTCTTCGAATCTACGGATAGTCATTGTCCAAGATGCCGAGCCGGGAAAGAACGTCCTTTCGGAGTCAGTCATGGAGAAGTACTCCGTCCTTCGAAGAGCCCTGGAGGATGCCCTCGTCTCCACTTCAAGAGGACGAGTCAGCTTCGTCAGCTTGTGCGATGAGTACAAGAAGGATCTTCGATCTTCCCGTCATTGCAAGAGCGATCCTCTCGTGCTGATGGCTACGCTCGGAGACGGCATCACCTTCCCGTATGCGAACGTATCGCTGGGGTGAGTGTGGGGCATTTTGACAGCATTTTATTTCCATTTCCACAGAACTTAAGTAGGCATAATGCAATCTTAATTAGGTGTGAGAAGTCAGTTTTATCAACTGAAGTAGAAAACCGGAAAAAAGAGAGAAACAGCAATCATTCACTGCTTTCTCTGTCATCGCTGTTATCACGGTTATGATCATCGATAACCTTCTGGATTTCATCCAAATCCAGCTCGCATTGAATGTCGAACTGAAGAAAATGTATACATGCGGTAACCATTGCTTGAGAGAGATAAACCTGTATGAGTGCCGAGTAGCGAGGGTGAATCGATGTAGGTGAATTTCTCTGGAACCCCAGCTCGGCGCAGAATTGCTTGCCAGCCACACCGTTGTATACTACTTTCCCCTGCGAACACATTGGGCCCATAAAACTTCGGGATACGAACAAAGTTAGTAGGCGGTACCGTAGACTTCGATCGCAACATCCGTTGATGCTGGCGTTGATCGACGAAACGAATGGGGTTCCATTGAACTATGGGCACGATTCGTCCAGAATGTATTCTTGGTATGCGCTTCAAACAGTTTAAATTGTTAAGATCGACGATCTCTCACCCAGGGATACTCCTCAGGAAAACCCATTAGGCCATCAATCTTGGCAACGAGATGACAAGGTATGTTTTTCGGCATCCCAGGCTTGATGGCTATCTTTTTGAAGGTAAAATGATTGATTTCCTGCAAGTTGATTTCTCTTCCTTCTGTGAGACCTCGAGCTCGAATTATATCTTCCCAATCCTCTTTGAGCTCGATGACTCGGATCTGAATTGCCTCAATATCCAAACAGAACCCGAAAGAGAGAAGAAAATTGTCGTACTGTTTCGTCTCCAATTTGAGCGTCGCTGATGGTGTATACATCGTTCTTTAGTACAAGCTCTTCAATCTCTTTTGTAGTGCAGACGACAGGATCGAAGGTATCGCAGGCTGCGAGTGCCTGCAAAATTGACAGCTTTGGAAACAATAATGATTTGCACTAAAACTGTACTAGCTTCTGAACCGAACTCGTTCGCGAAGAAGTGCTCGTTTTAGCGTTTTAGCACATCGGGCAAGGGGCGAATGTGGCTAAAACCCAGAGAGGCCAAAGTGCAAGTGCACTTTGGCCTGTGTCTGGCTTTTGGCCACATTTGCACCAGCTGTTTTACGGATATGGAATGTTGTTTCTACGTTTCTTTAAAGTCTCACCTTGTAGTTGAGCCGCATATTGCGAACTCTGCAGTAGTCGAGGACTATGGGAGGGACAGGAGTGGTGCCAGCAATTTGACAAATCTGAAGCACCAAAATCATTGTCGATACATAGCAACCTAGTCTTAACACTAAAAAGCTAAATTTCGTAAGGTTAAAATTTTGAACCTCATGAATGGAAGTGCTTACGAAGTGCTTAAATATAGGAGAGACCTGCAATATTCATGTTGCGAACTATTGTAGGCTTCCTAACAACGAAAGTGCACCTCAGATTCTTGTAAAAAGAAAAAAACCTTCTCAAGTCTTGTTAGGTCAGCCGGGTCATAAAAATGAGCAGCGATTGCCTTCCAAACTTCGATTGGGGCAGTGTCGCTCGGAGACAGGGTAGGCTTGCGGATGCTTGCAGTCCTTTTCCTGTTCATGATCCGGCGCAAGAATGGAGCCTCAATAGCAACGGGGCGAATTTTTGTGATTCTGTAATGAGCAATGCCAGTGGGTGTAATTGTTGAGCATTCATGAGCGACAAGTTCCCACGCACGATAGTACAAATTAATACAAAAACGAACTGCGCACGCTCTTGATCTTCCGCTTCTAGTTCAGTTTATCAGTTTGACTCAAACGGGAATGGAACATGGATTGATTGGTGAGGCAGAACAAGAGGGTGTGCAGACCGTCACTCGTATTGTGCCGTACCCCAACCTTTGCAATTGGCGTTCCGAAATCGCGTAGAACGGACTGCGCAAAAAGTGTCTTTCGCCCTGGAGCGCGAAGTACAGCCACGGGGCGCGATCTTTCACAGCGTATGGCTATACTTCGCGCTCCAGTGCGAAAGCGCGCACTTATTGCGCAGTCCGTTTTACGCGATTTCGGAACGCCAATTGCAAAGGTTGGGGTGCGGCACAATATTTTTGGGGACTTGCCGTACATGGGTGTTCAATGAACCGTGCGGTTTAACATATACCAAGAACCCTGCTGTTGTAAGGAGATTCTACAACAATAGTGAACATGAGAATAAACATGAGAAGACACGCATTTCCTGATATTCTCCATTCCAGTCTCCTCGACCCCATCAATGCGACGCTCACGCGGCGCGTCAACATCGGGACTCTTCTTGGGGACGTCGAGGACCAGGCCTCGGAGTCGTCCGGTTCGGACTCAGCCCGAGTCAAGCGAGCGGGACTCGCTCGCATGATCTTCGACCTGCCGCGAGTGCCGTGGATGCGGAGAGAAGGTTAGTCGGGAATAGATAAAAATAGTCCTGTTGGATTACTGGCAGTGCAGAAGTAAACACCAGAAAGACAAAGAAATGAAACAAATCGTGTGTGGAAGTTTTTTGTATGCACGGCAAGGCGAGCGTTTCAGACAATTCAACTACTGCCACCTAAAAACTGTTGCATGACTTTTCTCTATGGAAAATTTCACGAACCTCTAGCTGGCTCTTTTCTTGTTCAAGATATATCAAAAGTAACTTGAACTATACTTTTGTACGTTTGCGCAGGTAATAAACAACATCTTTTGTTATAGAATGGTCGTCCCTCGACGATGCGTGGCTGTCGATCATCGCTCGCTTCGAGACGGCGCATCCTTCTCTTCGCCTCTACTTCTGGTCGCCCCTCCGCTACGATCGGGACGTCAAGAGCGTCGGGAAGGCGACGGCAAGGTTGGTAGTGTTAGGTTTAAAGGTACTCGGCAAGTTTCACAAATCCCGGAATCACACGTTTGGCGTTGTTTCGTGTGTTTCGTGTGGAAAATGCATTGTTTTCATAAACGAAATATGTGTTTTATCCATTTGGACCTCGGGGATCACAATTACAACGAAATCCCGGGGAAATAATATTGCAATCAAGGTTAATTCGTGCTTTGCTAAACAGTAATGTTATATCAGACCTTACCGAGCACCTTTAATTACCCAATAAAACGAACCTTCATTCGCACGCTTGAATTTCCTAATCGCTGGAACCCACGATTCTATCCATGCATTGCTAAAAGTATCTGTCCCAGGCTCGTGCCCCTTCTCATCGGAGCGCTCTTCATCTTCTCCATCAGCGTTTCCCTCGATTGGAAAAGAGTCGAGAGGTCCAAGCCATGGGTGGCAGCGGCAGGGGTGCTATCGCCTGGTTAGTTTGTTCGTTCTCAATGTTGTCTGTAGGGAACTTCATGAAGGCAAAACTGAGCTTTATGGAATCCGATTCTGACTAATAGTTCTTCATCTGTAAAAGCCTTGAAGCCCTCGGCATCTCGACTTCCATCGGTCTCCTGCACGTGACAGGGATTCCACTCGTGCCCATCGCGCTTCTGACTCCGTTTCTCGTCTTGTGTAAGCTATTTCGTTGTTTGTATTTGATCATTTATTTGGTTGCATATCATATTTATTTAGCTGTCGGAATCGACGACACCTTCATAATGCTATCCGTGTGGAGGGCTTCACGAGAGGAGCGTCCGGAAGCCACGGCCAACGTCCTCGTCGCGCATACTTATCGGTACAATAGCCAACGGCCATAAAACGACAGAATCCATGTCCTTTTCGCTTTTAGGCCTTTCATAGTTTTCTCTTAACCTTGCCACTAGCCTCAAGATGAACAAGTGTAATGCAAACCTTTCAGCGAAGCAGCAACGTCCATCCTCCTCACGACGCTTTCCAATGTTCTCGTGTACGGAACGGGATGTATCAGGTAGTCTTGTCGCCCCTAGAGAGTGTATCTTGTTATCCCTTCTCCAGCAACCTCCCCGCGGTCCGTCTCTTCTGTGCTCATTGCACTGTTTCGATGGCTGTCGTGTTCCTTTTCCAGGTTCTAAACATACTTGAATATGACGATTTAGGCCTTCAGATAACCTTCTTCGGAGCGGCGCTTGCCCTCGATGGAGACCGAGAGCTCGAAGGGCGGCATCCGGTTCTTTTAAAGAAGCGCGAAAAAGACCCTGGTTAGTTCCAACCATCCCCATGATACCCTCTATCCAGACACCTACTCCATCGCGTCCATCTCACCCCATTCCTCGGCCTCCAAAGACAGGCAATGGAACTTCAGAAGGCTCTGCTCTCCCACCATCTTCGTTTCACAATGGTAAAAAGAAAAGCAAAAGATTCTCTTCGGCCGGGAATTGAACCCCGGTCTCGCATGTGACAGACGCGGATACTAACCACTATACTACCGAAGATGCGAGAGAGGAGGCAGCAGGGTTGATTGAGGTGTCTGCTGCCCATCGCTCTCTCTTACTGCGCCTATGGAGCCGGGGCGTATTACGCTCTCACCCATCACATTAGAGAGGGACTAGAGCTGTCTTCGCTTCTGCCGGAGGGGACCGTGTCAGTCTAATTTAAGTATTTTAATTTTGTTTATAATTCATTCCAGGACCCACTCATACCTGAGAATTTACGAGCGCGATTTCACAGAATTCGGAACTCCAATGGAAGTTTTGATGCCGGAAGGCATCGACTACTCTAATGCGACTGGTCTGGAAAAGTAAACGGAATCGATTATCCTTATTTCAGACCGATTCGAAGTACTCTCTCGCCTCGCGCAGTTTGCTCATAAGACGGCGTTGTTCACGATGCAGCCACAGTTCTGGCTAAGCGCCTTTATACAGTCTGTCTTCTTTCATAGTTATTTCGCTTATCGCATCAAAAGAAACTACAAGAGAGGGATAAAGACTGAAAAATTCCAGGTTCGTCAACGATGCCTATTTTGTCGATTTTCCACTGCGAGAGAGCGATTTCATGCACCTACTTACAGAGGTCTTCCTCGTGCATCCACTTTACAGGTTTGACCTGATCAAGAACCGAAAAAAAGATCATCTACACCCTAGATGGAGTTCCGTTTCAGGGAATACGCCTCTGACATTGTCATCCTCAATCGAAGCATAGTGGCATCGCGCGCATTCATCCCACTTCGGGGTGTCAATACTTCAACCAGGTCAGAATATCGAGGAGTAAAGAAGGATCCAAGACCTATCACGAGTATTGAAATAAAAACAAATTCATTTTATTCAGCACCAAACCCTACTGTCTTCCAGAATAACCTCCACCTCGACACTCCGATCAGCCGCAGCTGCTTCGAATCTGACCATATTCGACGTGTCCTTCGGCCTGGCCGAGCAGGCGGCAGAGTTACCGGGCATCGTGTGGAGCAACGTCCTCTTTGCAGGTAAGATTAACTAATTTGGATGTTTATTAGAATAATTAATTAAATTTTTTTGAGTTTTATTAGTGACTACAATTCGCTTTATTCCAGCCGGTGCCACCCTCGCCTGCATCCTAATCCTCATGCCTTCTCTGGCCGGATGCCTCGTCATGACGTGGGCCGTTGCTTCGATAAACGCGGGAGTCGCAGCGGTGCTGGCGCATACGGGGTAAGAATTTCACCGAATGACCAGGAGAATGGACCACGAGAATTTCACCGATCTGCGACTCCCAGAATCTTTCGGCCACTACCAAAATTAATAGATTTTATTTATTATCATCATTATAGCTCCCGCTTCGACGTCATCTCCGTGATCACTTCGCTCCTATCCGTCGGATACTCGTTGGATTTCTCGTCTCACGTCCTCGCTCACGCGCATCAATTGCGGCCTGCTCCGATTGGTAAGTCTCTTTGGCTGTCTGTCTGTCCTTCACACTGCATTTCAGCCTCTACCCTCAAAATCGTCGGGCGTCCAATCATCTTCTCTGCTGCTTCCACAATGATTGGTGTAGCGTGCTTGTTGCCTCTCAAGGTATACTATCCTTTCTTGATCTATTTATCGCTCCGAAGTATACACCATCCCATCCTCTATACTAATTCCAGGGCTACATCGTCGAGAACCTCATCCGCACAGTTCTTGCAGTCTGTGTGATAGGAGCCTATCATTCACTCATACTTGTTCCTGCAATATTACAAAGAGCGTTTGCGTAGACAGAAATATTGAATTTATCAAAAATAACAACTATAATACCGGTAAAGAATTGCGGAACGAGGTACAACGTAACAAACAGCTTCTCGTGCGTAAAATACAAAAGACAATTAGAGACACGGAAAATAAATAAGGATATAACAATAACATGTTTGCAGAAAGTGAGTGGCAGATTGAGCTTATTCTGCTTGACTTTGTCGTGTTCGCTTGATCGCGGGCTCGTCAGCATCGGAATCAGACGAAATCTCCTCCTCCTCGTCCGGACTGCCTTCTTCATCTTCTTCATCGTCGGAATACGTGCAGAGGTCCTGCTCCTGTTCCTTCACTGAACCGCCTTCCTCATCTTTTTCATCATTAAAATCAGTGGGGGCTTCATCCTCCTGTTCCTCCTCCGAGCTATCTTCTTCATCGTCTTCATCCTCCAGAGAATCCAATTGATCGGATTTATGAATGATCTCCTTCGCGATGTCCGACAGCGAAGGGACGTCAAGGCGGCATGTGAACTGCAGAAGCATTCTATTGTGGCGCACCTCAACCTTTGCAATTGGCGTTCCGAAATCGCGCAGAACGGACTGCGCAAAAAGTGTCTTTCGCCCTGGAGCGCGAAGTACAGCCATGGGGCGCGATCTTTCACAGCGGATGGCTATACTTCGCGCTCCACTGCGAAAGCGCGCACTTTTTGCGCAGTCCGTTCTACGCGATTTCGGAACGCCAATTGCAAAGGTTGGGGTGCGGCACAATAATTGTTAGATTGTGGTTATTGTGACTACCATTGAGTTTGTACCTAGCCTATAGGGCTTGTCTTTCAAAAGGATGGATTGAAATGGTGCACTAACTTGTCACCAAAACTCGTTTCTTACAATATTGGCAGAATATGTCCTGAATAACATGAATCCATCATCGGAGGCATCGCAGGATTCTATTCTTTCCCATGGCAGAAACTTGCCTTCGATACTGGCATCTCTGTAAAAGTTCCATGAACTTTGAGGATCCGTTTTATAGACGAACTCTCCAGTGGAGATATCGACAGTTCGCAGCTTTCCCATGTTCAAGGACACATAGAATCGATTCCGGAATAGCGTTGATTTGAACGGCACGGAATATTTCGATTTCAGCGTGCGAATGAGGCCCGTTGTGAGATCGTACTGCTTTATCTCGTCGGCATAATGATGCTAAAATATTACGCATCGTTCTGAAAAACGACTTGAAAAATTACTTTGTAGTTCTCGACCCAGAGCGTGCGCCCAGCGAGGCAACGAATAACTCCTTCCTTTATGATCAGTGTTGGCGCGCTGACCACAGGAAATTTCTTCGTTTCTTCAAAATTGTTCGGATTGTGAAACCAATTTTACGGTACCCGAAATGTCGTAAACCTCTTGTTCAAGCTCTCCGTAGTCGCTCCAATAATTTACAGAAAGCACCATAACACATGCATTATTCTTTTCCAATGAAGTGTATACATCAACCTGAAATATTCTCTTTTTCCTGTTTCGTTTTCTTCTTTCTTACAGAATCCGGGAATTTAGGTGAAGATAATAAAAGAATCGGCGAGAGCTTCTCCAGTTGGCCAACTGTATATGGCATAGAGAAGAAACAATCAGTTGCTAACCTTGGTTAATGGAGAAATGGTGCAAGAAGCAAAGGAAGGTTTCATAATTTTCCACAGTGCCAACCTTTCCGATAGTGCAGAATCCGACTGACCTGCAATCAGATATTTTCTCGTATTATTATATTTCTGCTAAATTACCATTGACTTACCAGTGGTGCCATCGGACGAGCTTCCAGACCTTAGAACTAGGAACGGGAACTTCCAGCGCGGAGATTTGTTTTGACGTTATCTAGAAATATCAGATTTGCTAGTGACTATATCGCATGTTTCATTGATTCTAAAGTTCAATAAACCCCAAAAAACGGGGCTACAGCTAACGTTTAGGTGATTTGCCTTCCAAAGAGCGCGAATGCTGTAAAAGTGTGGAAATTGCTAAAGTTGATTTGTCTTATTTCAAAGGAAAGAGAACATTAGAAAAGGATAAAGGAAAGGGAATTCGGGAAGATGCTATTTGGCTTGGTTTTGATGGCCGTCAATGGCCAAATCTCTCGATTCGGAATCATATTTGAAATTTTGAACGTTCCGGGTACTCCTCAACAAAAAAATCGTAAGTTAACATTCAAAGTCAAACCCTGTCGAATACGGCCAACTTCAAGTGTTCTTCATACATTTCGAGACACACGATGAAGGCGTCGTACAGTATGATATCAATGATTTTCTTAAAATGTCAATAAATGTTAGGGTTTTAGTCACAAACAGCGCACCTGGACAGGAAGGGTGAATCGCTTCAGATGTGAAAGCTTACAAATATCAGCGATGCTGTCCGGTGAGGGCGACATTATGAAAAGCTTAACTGCAACAGATTGGAGAGTGATTGGAAATGAGTGATCCAAGGGGGAAATGGAACCCGAAATGCCGAGCGCTTCAAATCACTGAAGAATTCCATTGCGCAATAGCTAAAACTACTGATGACCTAGCGAAATGCCGCGAACAACTAAAATTAAGGCCAACTATTGTCGGCGGAATAAACGTTCCGGACTGTACGCTCATCGCCCTGCGATCTCTTTCCACTGTTCTCCCGTTTTCTGGCGGTTAGAGAAACGAGAGAACAGTGGAGAGAGATCGCAGGGCAATGAGAGTACGGTCTGGAACGTTTATTCCACCGACAATAAGTTCGCGTCACTCTCTATTGATTTCGGCCTTGCAGCTTCGTTCGGCTGCATTTCGTAATTGTGATTTATTCGCGTGAGTTTTTTCCCGGCGGAAGTAAACTGAATAGATTATCCTTGTTTCAGGCCGATTCGAAGTCCTCTCTCGGCTCGCGCAGTTTGCTATTGTGCAGCGCCAGAGAACTTGTAAAAGACTTGGGCTGTTTAGCAGACAGCTCTCTTTGTATCTTCGAGGAGAAAGGGAATCTGAAGCATCCAACTCTACTCTCCGCGCTGACGCAGCTGCATCGAATCTGACCATATTCGACGTCTCCTTCGGCCTGGCCGAGCAGGCTGCTGAGTTACCGGGAATCGTCTGGAGCAACGTCCTCTTTGCCGGTAATATCAGCTAATTTGGAGTTTATTTCAATAATTAATTCAATTAATTGTGCATTGAGTATTGACTACAATTCGCTTTATTCCAGCCGGTGCCACACTCGCCTGCATCCTAATCCTCATGCCTTCGGTGGCCGGGTGCCTAGTCATGACTTGGGCCGTAGCTTCGATCAACGCCGGCGTCGCAGCAGTGCTGGCGCATACGGGGTTAGTCGAATTACTCTAGGAAGGTGCTTCCTTTGTTCAGTCCCTCGTGTGACTATTTTCATTACAATACAATTTCTTGATATTGCCTAGAATCGAAGAAAACGTCGAGAAAAAACGTGTGATCTAGTGGGGAGACGCGGTTGTGATGAAACGCGAAAAGGGTTATCTAACAGAATCCCACAATATATTTCTCCAAAATCTTCGTCAGCTCCCGCTTCGACGTCATCTCCGTAATCACTTCGCTCCTCTCCGTCGGATACTCGTTGGATTTCTCATCTCACGTCCTAGCACACGCGCACCAGTTGAGGCCGGCTCCGATTGGTAAGCATCTTGGGCAGTCTGTCTGCCATCGCACTGCATTTCAGCCTCTACCCTCAAAATCGTCGGTCGTCCAATCGTTTTCTCCGCTGCTTCCACAATGATTGGCGTGGCGTGCCTGCTGCCTCTCAAGGTATACTAACCTTACTTGATTTATTTTATCGTTCCGAAGTTAACTTCCCGTCCGCCTTCTATTCTAATTGCAGGGCTACATCGTCGAGAACCTCATCCGCACAGTTCTTGCAGTCTGCGTGATAGGAGCCTATCATTCACTCATACTTGTTCCTGCAATATTACAAAGAGCGTTTGGATAGACAGAAATATTGAATTTATCAGAAATAACAACTATTATACCGGTAAAGAATTGTGGAACGAGGTACACAGCAACGTAACAAACAGCGCAATTTCAACAGGAACCGTAAGAATATGAAAAACAGTTGAGAATGAAAATATTTGGTAAGATCGGGGCGAACGGGGACCTTGAAAAAAATTTTTAACCAGTATAAATTTGAACGGAGTGCGCAGATTATACCGTGCTTAGTATTAGAAAACAATGTGTGCATTAATCATTGGCAAGGGGCAAATTCTCGGGGCTGTATTAGAAAACAATGTGTGCATTAACCATTGGCAAGGGGCAAATTCTCGGGGCTGCATTTTGTTACAAGTATTCGAATCGAATCTTCCGCATCTTTCTAACTCTCCATCATCATACTCACTGCTCGTCCTCCTCTGCGGGTACTGACGTGGAATCCGACTCTTCTTCTTGTTTCCCCTCCATGAGCGGTCGAGTGAGCGTGACGGGGAACTTTCGGGGGCGCTGAAACAAGGGAAATTTGGGTTTCGGTACCATTAAAATATCGAACCATGGACAATTAGAGATGATGAAAAGTTCATGCGACCAAAAATAGAAATGCCGATAATGAATGAAATTTTCGTGAAAGCTCAATCAATTGGAATTTTCACGAGGGCCGATAGTAGTAATTCTCATTATAACTTTCCCCCACTCACCCCTGGTCCTCGTCCCATCCTCGAATTCAGAAGATTCGCTCCTCCACGAGAACGCGGTCGCGGCGTGTCCCTGAATAGAAATTTTCAGATTGAAATCCCACGACATAGCGTCACATGATTATTTCAGAATATTTCATTCGCAATTCACACAAAACTGTGACGCCAATTCATCTGGATCAGCCGGCGCACATCCAGTGATTTCCTTCCCCAGATATCAACACTGGATCGTGATATCCATTACCTTAATAATCGCGGTGTTTGTATGTTACACCTGTGATGTCACTTGGTTTAATTACCCAAGATTGAGGTATCATTGCGGGCCGTCCCGCCGCCGTAGGCGGCGGGGTCCGCCTGATATCTCTATGGTTCGCTAGTTTGCCCCGCAGTCACAGGATACTGAACAGAGTCAACGGCCAAGAGAGGGACCAATCGAGATGTCCCGCTATCAACAATGACATGCCAGAGGGCTGAACAGCTAAAAGCAATGAGTGAAGGAAGAGAAGAGGGAGAAGGGAGAGAAGAGGGAGAATTCCCCGGTGGCCCTCCTCGCTTATAGCAGGACAACAAATAGTGGCTGAGGCACATGGGGGTCTCTGAATCGACGGGAGCGGGGGCTTAATGGTGATGAAATACCCTTACGAGTAGGCAGAGTTCAACGAAACCGCGCGGGTGAGTCATGCTTACGTGGTGGCCTGAATCGGCAGGAGCTATTGTCAAGAACCCGGGGCGTTCTAATTCCCACGCTAGCGTGGGAAAACTCAGCTATTGATCTACCGCCGTTTTCTGACAAGTTGGCTTAGAACCGGCTCGCGAAGGGGTATTTGAGTATTTCTGGACCCTAATGGAAGTAAAATGGCGGTAGATCAATAGCTGCATTTTCCCATGATAGCGTGGGAATTAGAACGCCCCGGGTTCTTGACAATATATTAGGTCATGATTAACTATCCTTCCCAATATAGCTCTGAGCGTTCTCTGTGCTCCTGCTTCTGACGAATCCTCACATGCCGAACTCGTTCAAGAAAACGGGGTTGGTGAGTCATTCGCCTGCTTGAGGGAATTATTGTACGGAGGCTTTGTGATCATGGCTTCCTTCCCAAAAGAAGTCTGAACGCTCTCTGTGATCCTCCGTCCCCGATGAATCCCGAATGTGAACTCGGTTTATCAAGCAGGACAAAGTTCACGTCGATTCTCCAGCCCAAAACAAGTTGTTTTCCCCTGTCTCTCTCTCCACGAGGATTGTGTCACCTCGATCAAACAATTAAAGCAGAATACGAGCCTTTATTGTGGATGTCAGGCATACACCTATCAATACGACAGGGAAAATTATGAAGAAACATCACGAAGACAGAATGTGTCATGCATAGCCGTAAAAAAAAAAAAAAAAAAACTGTCGAACGGGGGTCAATTGGATACCAAGAGAATGGGGAGAGAATTTATACGGCCACGGTAGTGGCTTTTAAAAAGGAGAGGGTGCGGGAAGTAATTTATGGGCGATGTCCCTTCATGGCTTGCGCATGTAGCAGTACCTGCAAGTGTGTTCTTTTGATCAGTGATGCATTATTGCAAAGCGGAACGTTTGTATCTAATTGTAAGTAATGTTCTTGGGCAGAAAGAATTGAACTTGTGTGCTGGTCAATGTTCATGTTCATAAAGACCACATGCTTCATTATGAAGTTAGTTTGAAAAAACAACTCACCAAAGCGCATGGATGCAAGCGGGAAGCCAGATGAAAATACACAGGCAGATGTTGAGGCAGACGTGTCCCGTGCATGCTCGCGAATGGTACCATACAGCGAGGGGCTGAAAAGGATAGTTTAATTAATTTTGGCACGTTGCCAAACCGGGAGGAAGAGAATGAGCAGAATCTCGATGATCTTGTCGGCATCGCTGTGATGGACTGGGACGTTGTCGGGAGGAGGGGGAGCCAGCACCGGAAGCGTACCGGGAACTCCTAGGATTAGGGTTGGCAGGATAATCGATAATCGTTACCCTCAGCTACTGTGGCTGTGGTACTAGCCGTCAGTTCCGGGGCAGGCTCTCCATCCGTTTTCTGGCTCTCTTCGTAGCTGGGCGGAGGTGCGACTTTGATCACAGTTGTCATTGCTGAACGAAATGATTGAAAAGTCTAGGCTTGAAACTGTTATTATAGAACATGTAACGAGCGGGTTGATT
The DNA here is from genome assembly GCA_014805385.1 of Levipalatum texanum. Taxonomy (NCBI): domain Eukaryota; kingdom Metazoa; phylum Nematoda; class Chromadorea; order Rhabditida; family Diplogasteridae; genus Levipalatum; species Levipalatum texanum. The sequence goes on from JACMIG010000656.1 coordinate 23,752, forward strand.
GTAGGCAGACAAGAGCATGTACATTGATGTTCTGAGACTGTATGGCGAAAATGTTATTGTAGAACATGTAACGAGCGATAAAAGCCTTGATAGTAGGCAGAAAAGAGAATGTACATTGATGTTCTGAGACTTCATGGAAAAGAGAGTATGGTCCAGAGAAGTGGGTAAGGGGATAGGAAAGACGCATGAAGAATTGATGTGCCCCGCAAACATGTCCTATCCCGCGTGGTTGACGTCGAAATGGGAAATGACAGCGGACGTGCGCGCGACCAGAGGCTAAACAGCGAGATGGCGAAAAATGTATTCCCAGCGTCAGTGTATCTGATGTTCTCTAATTACTAATGGTAATGTGGGCAATGCAAAAATGATCAATAAAAACTGAGATAAAAATTTCGCCCATCCTGTTGGTTTCTAAACATACAGACTGCACAGAAACCGCCATGATGGGAAACAGAGACTACGTAGCATCCACCATGATGTAAAGCAAATACTGTGCCTGATATTCGAGTGGTATTGTGCAACTAAATTTGAGGACAGTGTCTGACACGTTTGCTACCGAACTGCGCTAATCCAACACATGAGTAAGCGCAGGAAGGAGACCAACGCGAGGTATCAGATCAAGAGCCGATTCATCGAAACAAGGGGAGACAGCTAGGAAAATAGATGCGGTGTTTGGACGTACCGGGACGATTCTCCCATTACACGTGACAAAGCGAATGCTAATGTCCCAGGTGACTCCTTGGAGCGGGGTACAATGCCTCTCTCTCCCCTTACAGGCCGCCATGCTAATTTCGAGGTCAGCACACGGTTGAAGAGATAGATACCCATCTCTCCTCTTCTCGGCCTCGGATGGAGGCCATGTGGACACCTTACAAAGTAAAGGGAGCCACAGAATAACGGACACCGCAGCAGAGCCAAATAAGCAAATGGGAACAACGGCTTCACTACTAGTGAAAAATAGCTTGCAAGTAGGAAAGGCTTCACATACGCAGGTATATCCCATGGCGAATGACATTTTTCCGAGGCAAAAACACGATGGAGATAAGCGAATAACGGACTCAAAATAGCGATGGAGATGGCGGCAGCAGGAGAATGGCCTTCCAGTGCTCGGCTGTGTGGCTGGAAAGCGTAAACAGTAGCCGTTTTCGTCCCGCCGCGCCTTTTGCTGTCTCTGCTCTCCGGGGGTATATGTATCTCTTGCTGTGGAGACGAGGTCGGAGGCGAGAGAGCGCCAGTCCAATTCCCTTGTGTTCACGCACGTGAGCGTGTGCCATAGGAGAAAACAGATGGCAGAGAAAAGGGAGAGAGAGAGAGAGGTTTCAGCCCTTCCCTCGATCGCTGAGGGCAAACAATGGCAATCCTAAACTCTTTTTCCGCTGACGTTCCTCCACTCGACTCGCACGAGGGCTCCTCTAATGAAGTTGCATAACAAACCGATGACTTCATTCGAGGAAGGAGCATTTCGCAATGCTTTGAGTCAGTAGCAGTCCAAGGAAACAACATACTGGAGATAGGCTATGAATCAGCATCTGATGCACGAAGAGGAAATAAACCACAACGAGTCGGCGGGATTACGGGCACAGATATTCACATCTGCAGGGGGATTGGAAGTGCACGTAAAGTCCTGTTATGGAAATAGCAAGAAGGTCTATCTCATTCTTCTCGAGCAGGTGTTTTCAAGCCCCTGGTAATACGGTGATAACTCCATTCCGTAATGGAACCTATTCTGAAGAGATTTGTAGAGGGCGTTGATACAGTTTGCAGAAAACGTTTATTTGAATTCGTACCGGCACACCCTTGAAAAGCGTTAATAAACTGGCACAAAAATGCATGCACATTTCACAACGTAAGAATAGTTGTTGCATCGTCACGAACTTAGAATATGAGAAGTGTTTGAACACCTGCTACTCAAGCGTAGAATCCTGGGGTAGACCGAACGAGTCCGAGTACTCGAAATGAAATGAAACTAGCCTTTTCAGTCAGATAGTGATTGCCGACTAAAGGAAATTATTTGCCTTAAAGACTAGGACAAGATTCGAAACTCTTCCCCGTTTCCTCTTCCCAGAGCTTTGCAATAAAGTCATAATTGAGCTCTATAACGGCATTGCACTTCATTTCCTTTTCGTGCATCCAGCCACCTTCTTCAGTCATCGGAAGGAGGCATTTCGTACACTGGAATATCATATCTGTCGTGTGGTGGTTGCCGACGACGTGACCCATAGCTTCCACGGCCAGCTCTATGCTCCGCAGACACGTCCTCAAGTCGGTCTCGCAGGGAAGGAAGATACTACTCTTCGTCGTCTTTGTCGTTGTCTCCGGCGCAGCTTCTGGGTTCTGCAACTAGCAGCCCCATTCAGATGCTTCAAGCTGATTTCAAATATAATAGCTGGAGCTTTCTTTCACGCTGCCAATCTGAACGGATGGTGTATTTTTTCCTAAATCAACATATTCAAATGTGCAGTCGTTCGGATTGGCATCATGAAAGAATGTTCCTGCCAGTATTCTATGAGTTCATTTTTGTTCTAGACTCACGCTCTTGTACTGGATGTTGTGTGCCGTCGACCGTAGACATTCGTGAGGCAGCAGCTCACTATGAATGCCATCCTCTCTTCGCCTTTCAGCTTTTGCTTGATGGCTCGCTTCCTCAGTTTCGGGTAGAGCTCCTTCACTCCCGATTGTCTTGACAAGAAAAAAAATAATTTCTCTTGAATATTAAATTCAAAAACCTTATTTTAATAAAAAAAATATATTTAATAAGTTCTCATACATACCGAATCACATTCCCGAGCACTGGGTGATACTTGAGTTCGAAGTCTTCGTTAGTAATCCTATCAACTCTTCGAGCAATCTCGTTGTCGAAGGACCACTGAAAGAACAGTGACAGCGCCTCCGAATCCGTTGCTTTGAAGCTCTGCAAAATAACAAATATATTGTGTTGATCTGTATTGGATTTCGATAAGTGATATAAGAGGCCAAAATCTGTAAATATAGCGGCAATTTCAGAAAAAGGCCGTTATTGGGATTTCCCATGCGCGGGAGGTAAAGTGCAGGCACGCTCGGCACAGAAATTCCAAAAACGGAATTTTTTTCCGAAATCGCCGCTATATTTAGAGCCCTCTTATATATGCGATAAATTAGACAATATACCTGACGGAACGCAGTCCGTGTCATCCCGCAGTCGCGGATGAACTCTCGTAGGGCAAAGGAAACGGTCAGGATCCCTCTTGAAAGCACGTCTAATTCCAACGAGGTCAGCAACGGTGAGCCGACTCGGTTGCCACCGCTGTAAACAAGAACCTTTACCGAATCCAGGCCCCACTCTTGATCTACATCATCCATGTTTCATGCTCGATTATTTTGGTCATGAAATAACGCTTGAAGAGCAAATCAACAGCGCGCGCTTTCCGTATATTCCGAGAATGACATTTCGAACGACTAGTGTGTTCGACAATATTATTGTAGAGAACCCGAAGTGTTCTAATTCCCACGCCCGGATAAGACCAATGACGAACTGCGCGCGCTTTTGAACTAATTCATTGCACCTCATTTCATGACCCGAGTGATCCAGTCGATCAAGAAAGACGCCCGAGGAGGTAGATCAAAATCGAGCGCAGTCCGTCATTGGTCTTATCCGGGCGTGGGAATTAGAACGCTTCGGGTTCTCTATAATATCATCGTTCCGATCCGATTGTTGTCTTTCCATTGAAATCGAGGTTTCTCTCGTCGTCTGCCAGGATAGAGACTATGGCCATAGTCCATAGCGCTATGGAAAGAGTTTCGCACATGGGAGCAAAACAAAAAAAGGTTCACATTGAATCGTCGTCCAACGTGCTTGTGAAAACAGCGTGACAGCCATTTGTTCGACAACCCCGCGTTGTTTATGAAGTTGTCATCCATTTCGATCTCCTTCATGAATCGATTGAGGAAGTCAAGCTGCATTGATATAACGCATCTTCTGAGAGAGTGGAGCAGATTGTGCGAAAGCTTCCGACAACTTGAATTTTTTTTGTCTCCGATTTTGATGAAAATCGTATCCCCGACTAAACAAGACACGGGGAATCTAATGCAAGTCGATTTTTTTTCAAATTTCGAAAAGAGTCATGAAATTGGTCCGGAATTTGAAGCTGCCATAACTTTTGAATGACTTAACATTTTCAAAAACAGATTGCTGTGAAAAATGCAGAATTTTAAGCTCTACAAAACTGCTTCCAACAAAAATTTTTTTGAATTTTTTTGGACCTAGAAAAACATGATTGAAGTTT
>JACMIG010000657.1:0-28008 GCA_014805385.1 Levipalatum texanum
TATAACGACAAATACGGGCGCTCCGCGCCCATCAATCGGGCCATCACATAATATTCGGTTGGTCTAGTTTCGGTCGCACAATACTGCCGGGTGAGGGACTCCGAAACATTTTCTAACAACAAAGTAGATCTACACTCCAGAAACAACGCTCAGAAGTTTGCTAATATCAAAGTTGAATTATGGACGCGTACTATACAGTGCTGGCGATTCTCAATGTGCAACGGCGATCGCCGGCGATCGCCAAAATTCTCCACGTCAATAAAATGCTTGCTTTTCAAGTTATGGCTCCACCATTGTATTGTGCATAAAGCTAAATATCTCCTGCGTTCGCTGGAAAAAAAACCAGCAGCGAAAAATATTCTCTCAGCACGTACAACCTCGGCGAAGCAGATCAACTCAAAGTTGTTTTCAAACGACAGCGACGCGCGAAACACTTTTCCGTTCGAGACCACCGACACGTGCGGTCCATCTCAAATTTGAATTCGTCTGCTTCGCCGGGGTTCTACGTGCTGAGAGAAGATTTTTTGCTGCCGGTTTTACTTCAGCGAACGCAGGAGATATTTAGCTTTATGCACAATACAGTGCTGGTCATTCTTCGTGAAAAACGGAGTAGGACGGAGACGGATGGAGAAGGACAAAAATCTCCGTGGCGAATATCTCCGTGAATTTAGAAGCTTTTGATCTGGGGTTTTTGCATGGTGGTAGCCCTCGGTGTGCCGCATAAGTAGGAATTTATTAGAAATTCAAAAACAACGCCACAGCTTCAGGAAATGGCCAAAACCGGGTCACCCGTGAAAAAGGAATATTACCCAGATTTTCAATTATCGCTTCGAGACCGCCATGGCCCCGCCCCTTTTTGTTGGTCTCACAGCGAAAATTGAAAATCAGGATATTATTCCTTTTCACGGATGACCCGGTTTTGGCCAATTCCTGAAGCTGTGGCGTTGTTTTTGAATTTCTAATAAATTCCTACTTATGCAGCAGACCAAGGGCTACCACCATGCGAAAATCCCAGATCAAATGCTTCTAAATTCAGCGAGATATTCGCCATGGAGATTTTTGTCCTTCTCCATCCATCTCCGTCCTACTCCGTTGTTCACGGAGAATGGCCAGCACTGTACAATGATGGAGCCATAACTTGAAAAGCAAGCGCTTTATTGACGTGGCGAATTTTCACCTGCGATCGCCGTTGCAGATGGAGAACCGCCAGCACTGTAGAAGAGAAAAAAGGCTGCCACGCCGTTTACCTAGATGCAGTAAAGGCGATACATTATAGTGGAGATAAAATCGAGGTCCCGCAGTAAGCCTAGGTTCAGTATAGGTTGTGAAATATATTGGAACGAAATCCACGGGCGCTTCGCGCCCGTGGACAACGCCTCAGCTAGTTTATGGAAAGCCTTTCATGAGCGCTATGCACGACTGAGAATTTTTTTTATTTTCGCTAGGGTCATTTTTTTATTTTTTATTTTCGCTAAAATCAGGACCAACTGGCTTCGCTCGCTGGCCCTGACCTTAGCGAAAATAATAAATTCTCGATCGCGCATGAAAGGTTCTCGGCTCGCTTCGCTCGCCCACCTTTCGGGCTATAGCAGTAGAATGTAGTCAAAATACACCTCAAAACATGTTTAGAAATGTTCTTGCGAAATTTGCGAACATTTTGAGTACTTTGGAAAAATCATGTTTTACGTGTTTTGACACCTTTTTCAGAGTCAAGAACATGTTTCGAAATGTTCCTGTGAAATTTGCGAACATTTGAGCACTTTTGGAAAAATCATGTTTTTACGTGTTTTGACACGTTTTTAGGGGTCAAAAACATGTTTAGAAATGTTCCTGTGAAATTTGCGAACATTTTGAGTACTTTTGGTCCAGACACTAAAAAAATGTTCTGACATGTCAAAACTTGTCAGAACTTGTCAAAACATGTCAAAAATATTTTTATGCTTCTTGCCACATCGTGCCGAGTCGATTGACACCCAATTTGGGCTGATTTGACCGATTCCGTAAAATCTAGTTCCGGAAAGTACCATTTTCCGGAATCTACAGAATTCCGGAATATGCGGAATCATCTTCCCGTGGTCGACTTAGGGGGGATAAGTCAAGGTCCCGGGGCCTCAAAGTGGCCGGATCCTATGGAAACACCGAGCGTCGTAGGACGCACAGTGAGACGGACAGACGTTGTGATTTGTTAATAATAGGGGAATCTTTTCGTGCAGAAATACATCAAACCCGTGCGCGGCCTGGAGTCCATCGCATGCCACGGCGATTATTGCTGCATTGTTGGAAAGAACGAAGACGCGTCGGGAGCGGTGAGTGGAGATCAAAGATCAAGGATAAAAAGGTTCAGAAATTATTGGACGAAGGAAGATCAATCCAAACAGGATTTTTGTTCTTCTCATTTGTTAGAAACTCACAATCGTCCGTTATGTTTCAAGACGTTTCAAAAATGATTGAAGAAGTGATTTGATTAATCTTCCGACTTCGGCGGAACAATTTATCAAACTATTATAAAAGATGACTATTAAAATTCAACATTAAAAATAATACAATCACTGCCAGACAGACTGACAGACAGATTGACGGCTCTTAGTACCACTCCAATGATATATTCTCACTTTCAGTACGTCGCTCAGTTATGCAACGGAATCGGAACTCCCGTCGATTTCAAGCACATCGATGTCGAGCCGAGATTCGTGGCTCTCAATGCCACCACCGCCGTTATCGCGGGTATTTTTTGATTCAAAATTCAATAATTCAATATTCAAATATCACCCAAAGGAAGCCAATGGAAGCAAAAATGCTGGGAAACAAAGTGGAAGCAAAAATGCTGGGATACAAAGTGGAAGCAAAAATTCTGGGATACAAAGTGAACTATAAATTTTGTCGATATAAAATGAAAATAAACAAAAAGTACCTATTATGTTTTGCGACCAAAGAGAGTAAATTCCTTGAAAAATGAAATTTTTGGCGTGAAAATAAACGAAAAATATGTAAACTAATTCAAAAAATATTACCAGGCTCGGATTCCTTCTTCATCTGGCACTTCCAACTGCCGAAAAGATTCGACCTCAACTACGCCACGAGACCAAAGGCTCCTGAACTCGATGGGTAATTTATATTGATTGTGAGAAAAATGAGATTTTTTTGCTTTTGCTCTCAGGAAGCAGAGAGTGTGGAATCAAATTCATCCAAATTTCAGAAGAAGTTAGAATGGAGAGACGTGACTTGTCGTTTTATTTGAGACGTCAGTGCGCAGTGAAATAAAAGTCTCTTGTCGACACGACTGTTTGAATCATGTGAAACATATAATGAAATATGCAATTATTATCGGCGGTCAAAATTTCGCGCCTCAGCGCGAAACTGTCTCCACGGTCTCAAACTTGCCAGACGACGAGAGAAACTGCGTTTTCAATGGAGAAAGAACACTCGCGAACCGAATTTTAGAAACTTTTGGATAGCCAATAATAACAGGGCGTCAGTGGATTAGGGTTGAAATTCTGTTCTACGGATCGCCGATAATAACCGTACAATCTGAGTTTCCCATTGCAGTATCTACTACCTCGAGACGCTGCTTCCCCAGGAGGCGGCGGGTTCTCTTTCTAATTCTTCCTCCGCAGCCTTCAACAAGCGACGAAAGGGCGGCGATCCTATCTGTGCCATCTGCATCGGAGACAACTTCTTCCTCGCGGTACGGTAGAATCCGTTAGAGAAATACTGGCAGGAACTTCTTGGCACGGAGCCAACCTTTAGATTGGCAACATGCCAAGAAGTTCCAGTCCTTCCTTCTTTAAACTGCCTTTTTACGAATACTAGTTGTTTCCACGATTTGCCGATTCTCCGGAGCGATCTTTCCGTCGGCAACATAATGCGGCGTATTTCTCAAAAGGCAACTTGACTTATCCTCTGGATGAAATTATCTCTATTTTTTCTGCAAGAATTTTTAGATCACTTTGAAACATATGTATAATCTCTGACAATAGTGAATTTAATTCGGTCGATAAATATCTCGCAGGCAACCGAGCGCGAGGGAACGCTGTACAAGTTTTCGCTCAACAATGGGTCCATGATCGCGCGCTTCACCGTCTGCTCAAACGCCGACAAAATGAGCCTCAACTGCACCATGAAGTTGGTTATGATTTCGCTATTACCTGATCACTCCTCCTATCCTGGCATCATATTTGCGAATTTAGCGATTGCGAATTCGTGGCAATTCTCTTGATCTTTCCAATTTACAGACGACTCGCAATCCTGACCAGCAATTCTCAGCTCAAGTTTTACGACCTGTCGGAGAATAAAGGTGCGCAAAACAAAAACGAAACCACAATAAAAAAAAGTAAGAACAAACAAAGATAACAAGGTTCACTTTGCGATATCACACAATAATCTAAGAAACATTATTGGGGCGAAACTCGATACATATTGGGGCGAAAATCGATTCCTTCTACCAATAATGAACCTTTTAGCGGAGCCCCAACCTCACGAAGACAAGAAGGAAGTGTGGAGTTACATGTGGGATGAGGTATGTTTGTGTTTTTAAATTAAAAGGCCATTGGGAATACGATCGAATTCTTTTCACTATGCAGAAATAAGAAGCAGCGTGAAACACACTTCACAAATAACAGAAAATAGTACAACTTAATATGAAGATGCAGTCTAAATTTCTTTTCATCAGTCCTGGATGTTTTGGGATTCGGAAGATTGAAAAAGAAGTGTTTGATTTTTATTTCCTTTCAGGAATCCGAGGATACGATCGCCGTGGCCGAAAAGACGAAGCTCATCGTGTACAGGAAGAATGTCGGAGAGGAGGGCGTCTTCTCCGCTGGGTAAGAGTGTGGTTTTTATTTTGTTTTATCATTTTCATAATTTTTTGTAAAAATAAAATTCGCCAAAAAATTTTTGTGCGCCCCTCACTTCTCTATATTATGCGACTGTGAAACATATTGTCGCGAGCACAAGAAGTGTAAAAATATTTCGAAATTGAGCACTTTTAACTTTATTTTTCAAGGCATTTAATTAAAATGGGTATATTAATCAGAACGATCGTTGAAACTTTTTATTTTGTGGTTTTTTTTAAAAATTTCCATGTACAAATAATCATTGTCTGTCAATCCAACGTCTATTTTATGCTGTGATGAAACATTAACATTAATCCCGCTTTACTGAGTGTGTTTCATTTATTGTCAAGAGCCCAAGCAATTCTAATTTCCCGTTCCGCGACACTGTGTTTATCACATTGTCCCCTTCTGTATCTCTGGACCAAAAAGGGCTATGAAGCTGAAATTTTGCATGCCAGTTGGACCTGAATTCCAACCGAAGCCTACAAAATTTGAGCAACAAACTCTTTGATAACTCAGAGATATAGGAACCTGTAGTTATGACTCTCGATCGATAATTTAGAATTGCTTGGGCACTTGACAATACTCAATGAAATAACTTCTAATTCCAGGTACATCTGCCAGTTCAAGGGACTCGTCGTCAAGGTCGTCATCGTCGATAATTTCATTCACTTCAAGGAGAGTCCGGAGAACAAGTTCACGGCTGAGATCGAAATCAAGGTAGAGACGAAAAAATCAAAGATCAAAGATCAACTTTTCAGTCGCTCCGCGAGGCTCGTCAGCACCTGAATCAGGCGACACTCGGCGAAGCGATGAAATACATCGAGTCCAATCCGCATCCGAGGCTCTGGTAAGGTCAAGAGATCAATGTAAAAAGGTGTGTTGTGATTATGGTAGTCTGGAAGTATTTCTGCACAGTATTGTTGTGCAAAAGATGTTCCATTATTTATCACGTTCTGAAACAGAAGACCGATATAGACAAATAAAGGGTGTACAGCCGTCATTGGTATTGCTCACGCGTGGGAATTAGAACGCTCTTGATGCCCGATAATAACCATGTTTTGCCACAGGGCGATGCTTTCCGAGGCTGCGCTCAATAAAGTCGATCTCGCGACGGCGGAGCACGCCTTCGTCAAGCTCAAGGACTACGACGGAATACAGTTCTGCAAAAAGCTCCAGGATATCCAAGTACCGTAATCCCCCCGGGACTAATCAGGATCTTCCGCGCAGGACCCCGAGATGCGGCGAGCGGAGGTGTTGGTGTGGCTGGGGAAGACGGACGAGGCAGTGACCATTTATAAAAAGGCAGATCGAAGGTGAGGGGGAAATTAATATGTATAATTAATGGAATTTATTTTGATTAATTGAGACAAGAAACTCGAATTACAAAAAGAAAATCGCAAAGTCATTTTGCATGTGTATTTCAAGCGGAACTGAATGCCATGTTGTCTGGAAATTAGGTAATGAATTGTCGGTTTCTTGGGTAAGGAAGAAATAAAACATAAAAGTTCAGAGACCTCGCAATCGATACGCGCGTGAAGATGAACCAATGGTTCGCGCTCCTTCAAATGCTACAGTCCGAGAATGTAAGGCCTTTTCTTTTCAGATTCTGTTTCACTTACCCAGAATTGAAAGCTGCACTTTGATACTGCAACCTTTTTTGTAACTTTCTCATAAAGAACAAAAAATGCCGACGTACTCGTATCGTGCCGCACCACAGAACTTCTAAATTCGCGTTCCGCGACACTGCGGTTAACGATTCCTACCTTTCAACTGCGTAGGTCGATAAAACAAGCTTCCATAACATTCGTCCACTCAACATGCTTTGCTATAATTTTGATTATTCGACAGGTAGTGTCGTTGAACACCAATTAAAAAGTTTTTTTTTTCACAGTGTCGTTGAACACCAATTAAAAAGTTCTGTGGTGCAGCGCAATAAAAGAGAAGTCAGTTTTGTCAGGTGGGGGACGATGCGCTGTTCACGGAGACACTCAACCAGGTCGGCGACCACTACGTCGAACGACTACAGTGGTACCGTATCCCTCGCCCTCCCGATCGTAAACTGAACTAGTACCGTATCCGGCGATTTGCATAGTAATATCGCAAACTGATTACCTTGCAGGGAGCAAGCACTGCGGTACTACCAACAGGCAGGCAACGATAAGCAGGTTGGATCTTAATAAAACTTGTTTATTGTTGAAATTCTATTTTTGAGATACGATTACAATTGTAAGTAACGGTGTTTGGAAATTAAAAATTTCGTTGCATAAGAATTTCACCAGTTTTGATTACACCATCCACGCAAGGATCATCGAACTTTCTCAAATTTTACGACGATTAATTTCGTCATGAAACATAGAAATTAATCCCGATGGGAGATCTTTGGAGAATCAAATTTCCAATACTGAAATTGCAGGTTTTCCACTGCGCTCAGATGATGGACGATTATGAAGTTATCGAAAAACTCGCAAAGAAGCTGCCGGATGCCAACGAACTACTGCTGGTGAGTTATTGATCGTTGATCTCTGATCTCTGAACCTTCAGGACATCGGTGAGTGTTTCTGCAATGCCGGTCTAGCCGAACAGGCCGTGGACTGCTACCTCCGAGTGAGTCTTTTCGAGGCCGACGTTTTCAACCTGGGGAATTTGGGAAACGTCGCCGTAAATCAAACACCCTTTACAGTGCGAAAAGCTCAACGAGGCCCTCGATGTTTGTATTCAGCTGAATCAATGGGAAAAGGTTAGCGATTACTTCATAATTTAATGAAACTCGGTAATGTGGAATAAAATTACATTTAAAAATTTTCCAGGCAGTCCAACTATCGCGTCAACACAATCTTCGAGATGTCGATTCGCTGCTGGGAAAATATGCAGCAGAACTTACGGGTTTGCGTGTTTCTAGAATGTTCCTCGGTAAACTACAAGCACATCGCATCAAGCAAGAGAAGAATATCATAATAATAGATTGGGACAGAAACATATAACGAGATTTCAATTTAAAAGCTCCGTGTAGTAAATTTCCCTTCTCCGCAATGTGAACGTCGTGCTCGCAAGAGTGCACTTTACAGGCAGGGGAAGTTTACAACACATAAACTTTTTACTTTAATCCCCGTTATATCATAATTCTTTGCAGGCAGCAACGAGCGCACTCTGGCGGCAGTTCAGCTGTACAAACGGGCTGGAAAATTCCTCGATGCCGCGCGAATCGTCTACGAGGTTCTTACGAGGGAATCAAAAATTATCACGAGGGAATCAAAGCTTTCATGAGGGTTGTTATGAGTGTTTAAATTTATCACGAAAATTATCACCACGGTCCAAATTTTCAAATAATCTCTTCAGATTGCCGATGAGGAGCGTGCCAAGGCATCGCCTGTTACGCGCGTCAAGAAGCTGTGAGCACTTTCGTGATAATTGTTGTGCTCGTAGTAATTCTCATTATAATTCTCATAATTATTACATGATCAGATACGTCCTCGGCGCTCTTCTGATCGAGGAACACCACTCGCAGTCGCGGACGAGAGCTGCGGAAAGGGAGAAGGAGGGAGGCGATAGTGTACGTTTTTATTTTTAACTTGTAGCTCTTATTCGTTTTTTTTAAATGTGCGAATTTTTCTTCACTATTTCCAAAAAGATGTCATCTAAATAATCATTGAGTTTCACGCAATACTAAAAACGCAGAGTAGTGATGAATAAACAATGAACAACTCATGTTCGTCCTACTTCAACAACCGATTTTCCGCTTTTGGAGAACGACAATGTTTTACCGAAACATCCAAATGTCAAATTACTTGCATTTGAAAGTCCCAAGTTTTTCTTAACGTGGTGTAGTAAGCGTTATCGTATCACAACCTCAACGACGATTACACCATTTTCAAGGCCGCCCTCTGTGGTCTGCTCGTGGAAGATGCCGAAGTGAAGATGGAAGACTCGAGGTGAGCTTCGAATATTATCACTAGTGATAATTATCGTATTGTGCAGAACCCATGGGGTGCCAATATTTTTCCGATTTTCTGTACTTAGTGTCCGTTTTTTACTAGTTGCTCGCGGCGAGCAGCGCAGGAGCGCGCTGTGCCAACCCACGTTTCACCTACGAAACGCAAAGTTCACATTACAGCAGTAATGTTGTTCAATGCGAATATGCTTCGGGAAAAATATTGTCCCCCCTTGGGAGTTGCACAGTAGTAATTCTCGAATATGTCCTCGTAAAAATATTCCCTTACAGAATGATCGATCGAGCGTGGCGCGGAGCGGAAGCGTATCATTTCTTCATGCTCGCTCACCAACAACTCTACAGAGGTCCTTTATGATCTTTGCTCTTTGACCTTTGATCTATTCCAGGAGAAGCCGCGGCGGCCATGAAAACTTCCCTGTATCTAACAGACTTTGACGACCTTCTCGATCCCGTTGAAGTTTATTCCCTGCTGGGTTCGTTCGTAATAAATAATATTATCACGAAAATTATCACTAATGATAATATCTTTCAGCCCTTTCCTCCGCTGCCACGCGCCAATTCGAAGTGTGCAGTCGTGCCTTCATGAAACTCGAAAATCTGCCGGACCTCAACACCGAGGAACGCGAAGCCTACGCCAAGCTGGCAATGAAGATATTCATGAAGTGAGATAATATTGTCGAGAACCAAAGGGCGTTCAATAGAAATTTTTGAGGATAAGCTCGAAAACGTCGAATAAATCGTCGACAGTTTCAATCATCTTGAATTGATATTCGCCAGAAACATATCCAAGTTTTGTAACCGCACAGTCCATAAAGATTGCACTGTCCTACTGCAAGAAGCATTCTGAAGAATGCTCACCGCGGAACATTGAATTCCCAGGTACCCTCCGACAGACACGCGCAATGTCACCGTGGACTGTCCGACCTGCGAGCACCCAATCGCTGACTACAGTTTCGTCTGCGGAAACTGCGATAATAAGGTTATCAAAAATCAAAAAAAAATTAAAAAATATAAAAAAGCAAAAATCATCGTCTCTTTACAACTGTTTTTATGCCATACGGAATTGGAAATCGTGGGTCTCGACCCACGATTTGAGGTTCTCGACAATATTCCCTTGCAGCTCCCTGTGTGCGTCGTAAGCGGCCAGCCTCTGATCGACTTCCAGTTTTGGCTGTGTCCGACGTGCAAGCACCGGGCGTACGAGACACACATCGGACCACACAAATGGTGTCCCCTCTGCCATGCTGAGATACTTTGATCTTTGATCTTTGATCTTTGATCTCTGATCTTTGATCTTTGATCTTTGATCTCCATTCTTTAGAATCTTATAAATCGTAATCACTCTAATACAATTGCATCGTATGCCAAAAATGAGAGGATATTTATTATCGAAAACTGTGACACAATTTAGCAGCTGATTGGTTGTCGACATGATTCCTCTTCTTCTTCTATTCGTGTGCATTTCCGCTTTTTGCATCCTTCACAATTTCGTAATCGCCATCGGAGGTCTTGGACTCGTCCATCTTCTCTTCCTTCTCCCTATCCTCTTCCTTGGCCATGGCCTCGGGCCCGAAGGCCCCCTGCTTCTTCCATCGCACGCAACAAGTGACGCCGACCACAAACGTCAACACAAAAGTGTACGCTGCCTCGTGGATCCCCGGGAAGAGGAGGTGCTTCGCCTGCAGTTCAATATGTTTTTGTTACCGTAATCCCGGATGGATAATCGCCAACTGAACCGTTTCAACCACCGTAAGGGATTCCACCCGGAAGTAGTGGAAAGTGAAATTATGTTTCAAGCCTATTAGTTTTGGCGGCATCGTAAAATCAGGATTTTCAAACCTACAGTAATCCGGAGATAATGTTCAATCGCAGCTGAGCCTGACCTGTTGCGTCCGCACGAAAAGGGTAACGAACGCGAAGGCAGTCGCCAACGAGACGAGACGGGATACGCGCTGGGGACGACTGAAGGGAGATCAAAAATCAAAGATCAAAAGGCCACAAACTCTGCGAATCCGAGTCTCCACAGCACGATATACAGGGCAACGACTTGTGCGGAACAGACAGCATACCGCTCCGCGTAAGACATCTGAACAATGCCAGTTTGCGATCCTGATCCCCCGCAAAAAGAGTTACTGTAATATTCCTATGTTTACCGAGAAACTCACGATTTCATCCTGATGCCTAACCATCTGGGGCCCGTTCATGTGGTACAGATCGACAGGGATATTCAGGCACCTATTATACAGTGAAGTATTACTGTATTGTGAAAAATCAATAATAACTAAATGATAAAATCAATATAATAATCTGACCATGTAAATCCGTGAATAAAAATGGGGCTGAAGAAGAAGTTGAAGATGCGATAGGAAAAGAAACACGCGAGGGTGAAACGGTGGAGTTTCTGCAATTTTTCTTTTTAAAAATATTTTATTATTTTGATTTTTAACAACCATTTTTGGTTTTGTTATTTTATTTTAAAAACTCACATCGAAAGCCCTGCGGAAGTATTTTTCGAAAGCCGACAACTCTTCGACATTTTCTTCGGGAAGGGCAATGTACTGGATGGTCGACTTGAGCATCTGAATGAAGCCTGCCTTTGAACACGTTTTTTACAATTCCTTATTTGCGGTGTTTTAGCGACCGATCAATGCAATGGCTAAACGCAGTAGGTATCATAATGCGACATGCAATGGGAGTTTACGAAACGTAGCGAAGTTCCTAAACGCAGCAAGTGCCGACCGTTTGAAGTAACAAAGCAATCGGCGCGGCATAAAACGGAGACGAAAAGGGAGTAGGTCGCGTCGGGTCAATTGTCCCCCCTACTCCGTCCCTTAACGGCCACACAATAACCTTGGTTGGAACTCATTTCAGGTCGTTCCACGAGCCCATTAAAGGGGAACGAAAGGGAGGGTAATGGGATAATAGAATACTCGAAAGGGCGGTCAGGTCCGCGTTCACCCGCTGCACTGCTGGAAGTGGTTCGCCGATAATATTCAGAAACATAAAGTCAAGGAAATGTCATCTTAGATTGCGAGGTATATTTCCAAAGACCACAACGGTGCAAATATTTCAACTGAAACTCGCGCGATTTTCGCAAAGTTCTCAGGGCTGATTGAGGGTCCACTTTCAAATGCATAGATGCGACGTATGTAAGATCACCCAGCACAACTAATGTTTTTGGTTGGCGTACATTGTGCTATACAAATTCCAGTTTTATTTATCAGGAATCAACTTTCTGATTCTTCGGTGCCTGCTCAAGCGGCTTGCAGCAGAGGAGGCGCGTCCATGACCAGCATGGTGAAAGGAACTTTTTAGCCTGCTCCGAGAGGGCAGAAGGTGCTCCATACATTCTGAATACGATGCTGATCAGTGATTACTATATGATTAGAGGGAATGGGTATCGAATGTATTTGAAAAAGAGTTATAAAACTAATTAATTTTATAGAAAATCGTAGGAGGAAACACATTTGCATTGGGGCAATTGGGCACAAAATGTACTTTGGCCTTCGTGTGGTCTGTATTTCCATAATGACAGTAATCAGAAAAGTTGCTCCTACTCCTTCTTTAATTATTCTTTAATTTCTCCAGTGAGATTAACCCGAAGTTTTGGAACCACAAGAATTTATTTCAACTCACTGATATTGTCCACGATATATGTATCCAGCGGGACAGTTAGCTTTTGATTCCCAGTAATAACACTCCGGATCCCAGAGACAGCGCGACCACTGCAGAGAGAAAAAATACATGAAAGGACATAATATTATGTGTTTTCCCTCCAAAAATTTCGTCTGATAGATAATGCTCTATTTATTTTCGAAAATGTCATAATTTTTTGGACAATTTTTCATACACCAAACATATTTATAAATCTAAAATAGATACTGTTCTGAAGTTCTGAAGTAAACTCACGAGGGTTTCATTCTTCTCCGAATATGTAGTGATGAAAATCATTGAATGAAACGACACCAGGGTCCGTTTCCTCGAATCCTTGGGACAAGACGAGCATCAGAAGCCCACACAGGTACACTCTCCGCATTCTCTAGAACGGAATCCAACCAGATGCGTAATTACTAATTCCTGGTCTATTAGAAGATAAATATCACCTGATTGTGAAGATTGGACAAAGACATCAGAAAAATGTGAACGGAAACTAACAAAAATGTAGAATGAATGCATTCCAGGTAAAGGAGAAACTGAATCGAAATTTCAAATTTCGAATTCAAATAACCACTCGCTAACGGTAGCCCATTCGAAGTTGAAGTGTATTCCTCTCCCAAACTTTGGAATTGTGCCAGTTAACGACCGGATAAAATGCCTCGCTAGAGGTGATGAAAGAATGGGACCGATCTGATTTCAATGACAATCCCGGATAAATCAAATTTTCGCATGTTTCACAGCGTATTTTGAGAGACGTTCAGCTCCTATACATAATGCGGTAAAGGTTTGGCCCTATCAGGCTAATGATCTAGGACCAAGCATGATTCATGAGGGTGGATCCTAACCAGGCTCCTAACGAGCATTTCCAGACTGGTGCTTCACAACAGATAATACAGCGGTATTACCTGCGTGATCTCTTTCCGGTTCCCCATTTCTGGCCCCTCGCCAGCCACTATCCACTAAACATATTACCCAGCACTGGTGGGAACTTTAGTCTAATTGTAAGAAAACCATTTCATATTTTCCTACTCAAATATTATTTCTCTTCTAAAACACCATGTTGTGTTGTTGTTAGAACTTCGATCGAAGATGTGAATAATAAATGTATTCCGTTTTTCAGACGAGTAATATGCATATTATCCTGCGCCTCAGTTTCCGTTATTTGTGACTGAAATGGATAACATGTATAATAATCATAAGAAAAGCTCTCACCAACATTGCTGGCCGTAATCTCGATCTTTTCTCCGGGCTTGAAGCTCCTGCAGCAGAGAGCCCGCATATCAGAGGAATTCTCGCATTCTTTGAACTGTCCCGCAGCATCCTTCACCTCGGCATTCGCTTCGACAGAAGATTGTCTCCTAGTAATCAACCAGGTTTACTTTTTTGTATCAGTGTTATCTATCAGTCTTCAAATAATGAATTAGTTCCGTTGACAAGATGCCAAATTTCGACTCCAAAGGTCCCCAAACCCCTCCTTTAACGTGAATCTCACCCGAACTTTCCTTTAGCTTCGAATCCCTTGGGACATTCTCCGCCTCCACACGACGAGAGCCAAAGGCATTTCGCCCACTAAATACTTCTCATTCATGGGAGTCGAATAGTCAAAAACTTACGGATTGTTTTTCTGTACCGAACCACTGCATCATCTGGAATGTCTTCGGCTCGGAAAATTTGACGGCTTCCACTACAGATGACACCAGGAGAACCATCAGAATGAACTTCATTCCTTGGAGTAATCTGAAGTTTCGATCAATTTTAACAGAACTGGCTTTGAGCAGAAACGAAAAAGACGAAGAGATAGAGGTTATGTGGAATGTGAACCCGGTTAAAGAAGGAGTAGGAGCAACATTCCGTAACCGTAAAACAGCTGGGGCAATTGTGGCAAAAGTGCACTGTTTTCCAGACTCAGGCCAAAGTGCACTTGCACTTTCGCCTGAGTCTGTTCTGATTTCCATGGTGACCGTAATCTGAAATGTTGCTCCTACTCCTTCTTTAAAACGCATACCACAAAGAATGGGTGAATGGAAGGAAGAATGGAGAGGTCGTCAAAAAGTGATGCGGTTCACGCTGAATTGGAATGCAGCGAAAAGGTGACACACGTCCCGCGTGGAAGGAGGAGAGATCGAGAAATTGTGAAAATGAAATCGGAGGTCACGAGGGACTCTCGAAGAACTGCAGGCAAAAATCGACACTCCATTCACACTTGCTTCTGTTCTGACAAAACAGCTAGAGATCACCGTTTTCAATGGAGAGAAAGAGTAGAGCGGTCAGAGGGTTTTTTGGACGCGTTTAAAACTCATAAAGTACTGATCAACTCATGGGACGCACTCCCTAATGTGACATTTATTAGCAGTCCCAAAAATGTTTTGCAATCTTCTTGAACCAGCAAAAGTTTTCTTATAAGAGGTGAAAAATGATACTCTATAGGGCTTCGGGTTCATCCTTGGAATTGGTCGATAATGAGAATTATAAAATAGTGAACGAAATACAATATACAGAAGAATTAAGGGGGACAAGTTCAACCTTGGAGCTGGCTGAGTCGTCTTTTTCTACTAGAACTCTTGAGCGCTGCGAACTGAGTCTTGCTCTGAACAGTATTGGGATTCCTTGCCCTGTAGATTGCTCGACCCGCGAGGAGGGCCAGCTTCGGAACGTCGAGGAAACGGGAAATAATCTCAATACGGCAAGTGATCAAAATTGCGTATGTTTGGATACCTTTGGTTTATCAAACAGCGGAACTCCCATCAATACTTTTCCATCGCGTGATATGATCGGACACCGTTCGATTGTGTTCGCTGACCGGGATACTGTCCTGAAAGAATTATCCATCATATCTGTGTAAGTAAGCAATGAAGTCGTTTACAATGCCAACCTTCCATCTCTGAGATCCACAGCAATCAGACTTTGGTCGCCATCCATGGCTGCCATAGGATTGTGAAGCGCAATAATGTAGTCGCTAAATTATATCATTTCCTTAATTTTCCAACCCATCCAAACCCCGATACACATTGATGGCTAAACCATAATTGACTGTAGTCCGTTGAGATTGTGCCCAGAAGATTACCAGTTTGAGCGCAGTGAAATCGCATCTGAATTGAGTACATAAGGTGAATTTTATGAAGCTGTACATAAGGTGAATTTTATGAAGCTCTGCCGGATCGGGGTCAAAAGCAATCCCATTCGGCCAAACGCACCTTGTATGGTTCCCAAATATGGATAGTCGCATTGTGTACAATGGGTTTTCCAGGCGCAGGCTGCATAAGGAAAGTTGGCCATTTTTACATGTGCAAATATGAATCGGTATTGCTATTGTTCGGAATTTAAGTGATGCGGAGGCGACGCGCGAACTACCTCCGCGATAAGCAGCTTAGGAACGATCTACTGCACTGGATTACATTCATTGCGCTGCTTACCGCGGAGGTAGTTCGCGCGTCGCCTCCGCATCACTTTAAAGGAGGGGTTCGGGACCTTCCGAGTCGCATATGTGACTATGTTAGGTGGTAGAGCATGAAAAACGCTATCGAATGGTATATGACACTAAATTCGTAGATGTTTCTATAGGAAGACCGATGCACACAAAATCTCAAATTCGAAAAGGTTTTAGCTTGTTAGATGCGTTTGGATCGTAGATAATAAAAAGTTGGAGGTGCAAAAGATGGGAAAGTAACCGTGTCAATGGAAACGGGAAAATCGACGGAATGATCGAGAGGAAGCTGCAATTCCCCTGCAAAACGAAATTGATTTTGAATTGCAGTCTTCGCATCCGACAGACCAGTGATTTTGATGAATTGCGTATGATGGAGATCGGGCCATTTGCACGCGTAAAGAGAACTCTTCGATCCGTGCGAGTCGCAAACCAGAAAGATACTGCAAGGAACTCCATCCATGATCAGATCGCATATTGAGTTCTCGAGCGTCACTGAAACGGAATATCCTTGTGTGCAAAATCATCATTTTTCGATTTTTCAACAATATTACAAAAAAAACAATTTTGCGGAATATTTTGAAAATCGAAATAGAACAATCACGTTCCTGGTACCACCGCAAATCTCACACACATATCATTCCGCTCCTATAGAATGGGATTGTGATCAAGCTAAGGCAGCGAGAAAAAGATTGCCGTGTCGAATTTCCACTCCGATCGCGCTGCAATTTGTTTGCAATCGCATAATTAGTACTGGGTCCACATACTTTTTTTTTGTTGCCATAATTAGTACTGGGTCCACATACTTTTTTTTTTTTTGCCAATGGGAGGATGCTGAGGGTCCTGTTGATTCTAGGACAAGGGAATCTGCCACCGTCGATACGTTGAAGATCGTTCTTAAGACGACATTTAGCATGCTAACTTTATATTTCGTTTTTTTCCAAGATCGACTGTAAATAGGCAAGCGTTCAAAAACCAAGTGGGGGGATCCGGAGTATCCCCTGTAGAGTAGGGAGATTAGCCAGCACTGTATGTTCCGGTTCATTATGTCTTCCAGACCTCATCATGAATACAGAGATATAGAAGAAGTCGGTTTCGATGCCGGGTTTTGTAGAACGAACAGAAGGCCTTCGTGAAGCATCGGGGACTGCAAAGCTTCCATCTCTAAATATATCATAGATGGACAGTGTAGGAGCAACAACAAAGAAATAAACATGCCATTTCACTCATCCTGCCTTCCAAATCGAGCGTAGAGATGTGATCGACAGCAGTTCGAAGGGTCTCCATCTCCAAAGAGTT
The DNA here is from genome assembly GCA_014805385.1 of Levipalatum texanum. Classification (NCBI taxonomy): domain Eukaryota; kingdom Metazoa; phylum Nematoda; class Chromadorea; order Rhabditida; family Diplogasteridae; genus Levipalatum; species Levipalatum texanum. Next base: position 17,165 of record JACMIG010000657.1, read on the forward strand.
CTTTTTCCTGTCAAAAAGGTTTAAAGGGTCCCTGCCACGAAGACTGTTTTGAAAATATCGTTTGAATTTTGCACGGTTCCTGAATTTCAGGGAAATGACACAATTGTGTACTCGTTTGCCTGCGACCGTAACACAAAAGTGTACGACTATTTCACGGACGACACAATTGTGTACGGATTTGTTCCTGGGAAACACAATTGTGTCGTTTCCCTGAAATTCAGGGGTTCAAATTTCCGATTTTCGAATTGGATTTAAAGCTTCAGAAATTTTTTTCTGAACTTTTCGCTATGTTTTTGCGTCATCCACAATCGGTCCGAACCCATTCTCATGCTCAGATTGGCCACTCCAAACCATCGTGGCAGGGACCCTTTAAGTCACTTAAAACCCTGGTACGGTAACCTAAACCTTGTCTAGATAACCAAACCAACAGTATTCCTCGGAGGTTCTCTAACGGCGTCTCAGGGCTCTTCCCAGGAGCTGTTATCAAGGACTGGGAAGTGGTCTCCTTGCCTATCCTCGCGCATCTGGTAGTACTCCGGCAGTGCGATGACGCGGCGGCCGGCGCCCGTGCGGCCCCCCTGGGAGTCAACGGAGAGGCCAATCCATTGTCGTCTCATCTCCGCTCCCTTCACTCTCCTCTCTTCCTTCGGAGAGTTAGAGTCATGGCCGAGAATGGCTGTGGCAGGCAGAAAGTGGGCTCTGTGGCGTCAATAGAGATAGGCCCTTCGCATTCGTTCCTCCCCCCGGACCATGGGGTACCGAAAAAGTTCAGCTATTTCCTGGACACAGGTTACGGTGCCCTGGAGGGTTCTCCAGTTTAGAACAGAGTCTTCGACGTTGAAAAGACGCAGCAACCACACGGGGCGTAATTACATTCCACCCCTCTAAGGAAGTCGACTCTCGAGTGGGCACTCTGGCCATGTTGCGGAGGCCTCCCAGTTATTCCCCGCCAGGTGATTTGTGAGGGGTCGACGCCTTTTGACAGGACGGGAGACTCCAGTCGCTGGGGAAACAAGACTGCCTCGAGGGAGTAAGGCTGCTCGCTCCTCTCAGACTACGACTAATCAGCCAGGCAACCAGAAAGGACAGCATCGCTGCATTGCTCCTAGTTGTTGTGGCGTCATACAAACTTGCCAGCCTGAAGGAAAGACTGATTTCTTCTGCTACTGGCAAAAATGAGCCCAGTGATTGTTTCAGCCGCCTCTCGAGGCCGTGAAAGTGCTCTTTCGACCTGATTCTTTCTCCGAAATAATTGCCTTCCTTACTTTGAAGGAGTGGTGGGGGCGGAAGGAGAACATTGTGTCTCAATGCAATTTCTCGGTCGCTCAACGGCGCACCGAATTTTCCGGAAGTTCGGAAATGTGAAACGAGGCGCTATTTTAATCCGCGTGTTGTCGCCCCCCGAGGGAAGAAGGGATGGGGGTCTTCAACGAAATCCGAGACGGCACAATGGGCGAGGCTGCTCCCTCCCCGCCTTTTCGCAATTTGGCATAAAAGACCCGGAATTCCGGAGGGCGCGCCTCAATGGCGGAGTTGTAGATCGTTTATCCCCTCTTTTTCAGCCCGGCGCGGAATGTCACGAGATCGACACGAGCGGTTTCTCACTTCGCCGACCGCTCACTGATTAAGATGCCAAGGTGCTCTGGATAAAACAATCAAAGAAACAGCCCTGACCTTGATTATCTTGTCGACCATGCGTATCTGCTCTTCGATCATGCCGTTGGCAGCCATGACGGAGAGGAAGAAGGTGGCGGTTACGGTCGGAATGAGTGGAGGGAGGAGGCGAGAGGGAGGGCAGGACGAGACTGCCGTGTATGGCTATGCGTGTCTCGCCGAGGCACCACGAGTGGGCAAGAATGCGCTTTGGTCCAGACCGCCTCTTCTTCTCTAACCCTCTTTTCCCCTACTCTTTTTCGAGGGAGAGTTAGGGCAAGACCCTGCGAAAAGAAGGAGACAACAGTGGTGGATGGACTCCGCCCCCTTTCTCTTGCCCCGTGGCCATCCCTTGCGTTCGATGTGTGATGAGCCCTTCTGTTCTCATGCAACTTTTATATGCGTTCGATTGTTGGGTGAAGATGAAGGAGGGGGGGGGGGACAGGGGCATTTTATATGGGGGTAGTTTTGCGGGCAGAAAGGACGGTGACAGTTCGCTCTGGTCTTGTCTTCGTCACTTCCAAATTCTCGACGAGATGCCCGAGTCCGAAGAGAGAGAGAACGGCACGGCGGACCTGACAAATATTCGTAAAACCCTGGAGCGTTATAATTCCCACTTCCAGACAATGCTAATTTACGAACTGCTTGCGCACTTGATCTACCTCTTCGAGCCACGTTTTATGGCCCCTAGAGATTTAAAGGGCACGAAAAGGGCTTGAACTAGTAGATCAAGAGTGCATTCACATATCATTGTTACTGTCCTGGCGTGGGAATTATCCACGCAGGTTTGCATAGGGGGCATTGATACCTCGGACTGCCCTCCAGCAAAAATGAACACGTTCAAAACTCCGTTCAGCTTGTTGAAAGCGAATAAAAAGGAGCCGAAGCCTCCGCCTTCAAAGAAGATATCCAGGAGGGCATGGAAGTCCCTCACTTTCAGGGTTGAACCCTGTTACTTGTTCCTGGATCATCGCATAGACTCCGAAGATGCGCGTAGAAGAATCGAGTAGAAGAGTGCACAATCTGGATTGGGCGAAATAGCACAACTTCATATTCACATACCCTTTGACAAGCGACGCAATCGTAAACTTTATTTCGCGACGGGAAAGTCGGCGTTTAGGCTTCTCTCCCGTGTAGTTCGTGTGTTTTTCTATGCGCCGTAGGTAGGCAATTACCTGAAACTCCCCCACTTTCGCTCACCGGTCGGAGCTATTAGAATGACCTTGTAGGCGACGACAAAATTAATCACTACAGACAACGCACTTCCGCATCCCGTTGCATATTTTATCACCTGCGTGTACCTGAAGTTATATAATTATCATAAAGTAACATTACTGAATAACATTAAAGTTATTTAATGGTGTTTTTGAATAATATTGAATATAAAAGCGTGTTGCAAGGAACAAAAAATTTGCAAATATGTTTCCGATCTTTCTCAGTATAACACCCGCTAGCTGCACCGGTTGACTTCGGCGAGTTCGTGGGAGCAGACTAGGCTCTCACACATTCCACCCACGAACCCACGGAACACAACGTGAACTCGAGTTTCTGCGAAAATCTTTGCACCGTTGTGGTTCTTAGCAATAACAAGAATGGAATTTCTATTTTTGAATGAGAGCCCCTTACACTTTGTCTATGAGCCCTGACGTACTGCAAACTGCCTTGAGCATTACACCGGCCACCTCAATAACATGTTATTTCTCACTTAGTGAAAACAATGCGTACTTGCAGTTGAATCGGCATGATCCACGCATAGAGCATGTACAAGAAGCTGATGCCATAAACGATACTGGTCATGGCTGCTGCGACTCTTCCGCCATATCTGAAGCAGGTAATGAGACCGCTGAATTCTTGATCACCCTACATCATGTGGTATGTGGCCTGAGTGATCGCGAAGAGTCGATCTAACGCGAGGACAACAAGCATATAAGCCGTCGCTGTATCGGACCACCTGAACTTGAGATCATCATGATATTCCGTTCCTCACTTTCATAACTGAGTCCATAATGATAAATCGAGGGAATATACCTCCAAAGAATGTTATGCGGAAGAGCCATGCAGTACAGAGGAGTCTGAATGGACTCTCAAATCAAGGTAGGGTTCCTTTCATACCGCAACAGGATAGCATGCGAACTCTCCGTAATAATATGGTAGGCGATAAACAGCTCCGATAAAAGAAGCGAGCCCTTCAGCGAAATCAGCGAAAGCAAGGGCGCACGTTAGAAGATGCTCTTTCTTTGATCTCATGTGCTTGTTGCGCATGATGGCCACAATGAGGAGACCGTTGAGGATGAAACTTGCTCCTTGAAAACATAGACGACAGATAAAGGGCTAAACGTGACCTCCTAGTGGAGCCGAGATAATTTGCTTCCAGATATTCATCCAGTTCATGGTGCACGGTTTAAGGGGTTTAGAGGTAGTAAGCATCACAAGAGGTAGCACGGTCTCATTCATATCTACTGTCTAGTGGAGGCAAAAAGGAGTGCAGAAATCGGGACACATTCAGCTTCCGCGCCCTAAGAATGGGGCGTACGGGTTCCGGGAAACGTGACAACGCCCAGCTCTTCGACGAAAATGGACGCCGATTTGCCCTGTGTGCCAGATGTCAAGTGAGATTGTCCCTAGGGAGAGAGAGCAATAAACCTCCCATTCCTGTGAACATCTCCGCCCACGATGGGAAAACAACTAATCTCTCTTGCAACTCAACGACGATGAGCTCATAAACGTCATTGCACTTTTAATTTCCCACACCTAAATGAAAGAATTATCAACGAACCAAACTCGTCTTATTGTAGAGAACCCGGAGTGTTCTAATTCCCACGCCTAGACAATGCGCTCGTGACGGACTGCGCTCGCTTTTGATCTACCTCCTCGAGCCCCTTTTCATGGTCGATTGAATCACACGGGTCATGAAACAGTTCGATAAGGCAGATCAAAAGCGCATGCAGTCCGTCATCTAGGTTAACCCAGAGTGGGAATTAGAACGCTTCGGGTTCTCTACAATAATTTCGCACCGAGGCCAGAAACTCTCTCCATAGTTCCTAAATTGCCAGACGACGAGAGAAACGCCGTATTCAATGGAGAGGGAACAGGTCGGACGGAAGGATAATTTAGACTAGTTTGATTCTCCGATCATATCATGGTTTCTCTCCGATCATATCATATGTTTAGCGAATGTCATGTTTTGTGTACTCGTTACTATTCTGGATTTAGATGTGCACTTCCGCTATCGTCTGCACTTGGTAGCACGAGCTTTTCCTTAAGACGTGGAATTAGCCAAATTTACATCCCGAAGAGCCCAGACAATATTGTGAAAATTTCATGTGATGAGTCCATAGGCTATTCGTATGCAAGTGAAGCGCCATGGAATAGTGAACAAACATACCGCCAATCGGTCATATTCAGTGCGGATGTGTGCACACTTTGACAGTGATACCTTCACGATGCGCAAGGATTGTCACATTTCAGGGGGCCCACAACTTTAGTTCCCAAGTGTTGTCGACAGAATTGTCAGCCATTCTACATGGCAAGCAGTATATCAGAAGATCAATATTTCACCCGTCAAGGGGCGTATGGGCGAGTCGTCAATTTATAAGCAGCTTATTGTACCAGAGAACGATGGGCGTACATTCCGAAACGGGTACGTGGAGACCATCTCCGCACCGATTAACCGAACGGGAACTGCCCAACTTTGGCACAGACGATGAATCTGAAGTATCGCGGTTGATCTTATCGTCAGAGTGCGCAGCGGATCAATGTTGCAGTCACTGCTTCCTCTGACGTGTCCTCCTTATCAATCGTCGGTCCACTGCTCATGCTGACTGAGAAGTCTGCATGGGTGGAGCCCCCACAGATCTAGTGTGTCGTGGCTTTTCCGTGGCAAGTATGCATCACTGCTAATAGTTCACCGTTATTTTTGAGGAAGCATACTTTTTTCAAGTAAGCACATTTTATCTTATCACTGTAATCAGTTTAAACGCTCAAATATTTTTGAGGTAGTATGCTTTTTCAAGTAAGCATAATTTGATCACTACTATCAACGCATCATTATTTTTGAGGAAGCATGCGTTTTCGCCCGTTCGTGGTCGCCTTGGTCCTCTGTTCAGTCGGAACGTTATATGGTCTTCTTTTCTTTGCTCAAAACTACTATGGTGCTGTAAGACCAGTTGGAAGAGTCATATTGCCAAGGTGAATAATGTTGTACTCGTTTTGCACAGCCTTAAAACAGCTATGGCCGGTTTATACGTGGCGAGGTGTTTACACTTGATAACTGGATCGGCGGAGTTGGAAACAATATCTTCGAGGTGATCTCGTTCCTTGGAATTGCGAGTAAGCTTAAAAGGTATGTTGTTCTTCCTTCGCTTTGGATAAAAATTGATTCTTACAGAAATCCGGTTATAGCCTACGGAGCGATGAAGCATCTGAAGCAGGAACACGGGTATTTTCTACATCTTCCTGGGCAGTTCAGAACTCCAGAGCAAGTGCCAAAGGTGCGTTGGACTATTCAGTCGGGGTAAACATATTCTTTTACAGTTTACCGAAAAAGACGTAAATTTTCCTCATGATTGCTGTCGTTACGCCGATCCCATGATTCCTTTCGCGGCTTTTGAAGCGGATCCAATTGTTAAGTCGCCTATTACGTATGTACAGGTACGATGCTCTGTCGATTCTCTATGGAATTGGTTTTAGAGTTTCAAGTACTTTTCCGACCTCGGGAGGGATACCATTAGGTATCTGCTGGAGGTCGACGATGATCTCCGAAGCTTTTCTCGTTCGTCACTAGTTAATCCATCGGGCATCCCGAACGAAACCTATAAGTACGTCCGGGCATATTGTGCCGCGCCACAGGAATTCAAATTTCGGTTCCGCTTACGAAACTTCTGCCTCCCATATCTCACAAGGGAACCTTTCGAAGTTACGGTCACCATTCCTAGCGAGCAATGGCGCATTCGAGAGGTCTTTGGGAGTGTATCAAACGTAGGCACTTTCCAGCTGCAGCTTGGGGCTGTTATTCGAGTAGTTCAACGCCGAAGATTCTAGAGAAAATGCGCCTGCGTTCGCGCTCTGTTTCATTGGCGCTCTCTGTTTCGCCAGGAATCATGGCCGGGTAGTCCAATGGTATGTGTCTGGATCGGTAAGAGAGGGTCAGGGGTTCGATTCCCACTCTGTTGAAACTTTTTGCATTTTCACTATCCGGTTGATCTGTCACTTTCAAAGTGCCAGAGTGAAGAATGGCGACCTTGACAGGCCCGTCTTCGTCATCCCAGTCACCGTTCTCGGATTCATTGAGCGCCAGCCTTTCTCAATTTTTTCGATAGAGAGGGATCTGACTGTGACGACGAGCCTGTCAAGGTCGCCATTCTATACTATGGCACTTTCGCACTTTGAAAAGTGACAGATCAACCGGATAGTGAAAATGCAAAAAAAGTTTCAATAGAGTGGGAATCGAACCCCTGACCCTCCGCTTACCGATCCACACACACATACCACTGGACTACCCGGCCATCGGGCACCGTCTTTTAGAATTCCTGTGGTGCGGGAAAGTATCACATCTTTGATCTACAAGCATCTCAGCATCTGTGTGCATACGCGACGCGGAGATTTCACCAAGTCCACTATCCACATGGAGTCCAACGAGTTCTTCACCATCTACGCCACAGAATACCTGCTCAACAAAAGTTAGCGATACCCTGGAATTATTAATCCTTTTTTCAGCGAGAATAGAACATCCAGATACCAAAGTAATCTTCGCCGGTGACGATAAAGCATGGATCCGAGGACTGTTCCACGATCGAAACACGTGAGAAGTCAGCGTGGAGTATTTGAGCGCATCATTTAGATACTATATTATGGGAGAAAACGTTCGTGGAAACTATACACCCGTAGCGGAATGGGAATTTAGTCGACAATATTGTGACACGGTTTTGTTGACAGGTAATTTTTCCGCAGTTCAATATGTAAATACGAGTTTGTAGCACCTGCCTCCACGTTTGGTTGGTGGATTGCTTATCTTTCACGAGGATACAAGGTAGCAAACACAATTATTTTCGGCCTCACTCCTGCGAGCTCTGAAAAAATACGTTTTCAGATCTACTACAGTACGGTCTTCCAGAAAGAAAAAGGTGGATTCGGTGGGACATTCGCAGGAAATGATTTTTGGCCTGCTGAGTGGAATCCATTGACATTAAATGGAAATACGATTAACGAGGTAAAACAGCCGTAAGAATGATTTTGTTGTTTAGTTATTGTCACGGGTGTTAATTGCGCGATAAATGTCATGAGTTCGGCGTAATTTGAATAAAAGCAGCTTAAACAAAAAAAAACGAATTTATCTCATTGATATTCAAGCGAAGAAACATATTTCTGTTAACGTAACTATGTGCCTCAGAAGGAAGGCTTAGATGCATGTTTTATTCAAAGGTCAATAAAAACGAAAAAAAACATAGAATGAGCTATAGGTGATTAAATTTTAAAGAGACTTAGAATTCCATAGGTGATTTAATTCAGAATGTAGGTGGATGTGGTTAAAGTATGAATGTATACGCGTTTAATAACCGGGCATAGAAAACAGTACTCGAAGTGAAGAGATAAAAAGATAAGTTAAACTCCTACTCAATACCATCGAGAATCTTGAGTATGTCTCCACCAGCTGTTCGAGTCCCGATCATCAGCGGCATTCATTGCTTCAAGTATATGTATTATTCAAAGGACTAGAATCAGTCATTAGAAATGCATGCTGGTAACGTATGAGGTTCATTACCGCCCAAAGAAAAGGCTTCTCGATTTGAAGTTGAACATTGCCCAAGAAATCCAGCTTACTCCATGACATCGAGAATCTTGAGAATGTCTCCACCAGCACTGCGAGCCATATTTTCAACGTTCTGCAGACGATAAAGAAGATTTTCCGCTCGAGCCTCAGCGGCATTCATCTCTTCGGATAGCTGCAATAATTGTAGCATTGGCGATTCCATCCTCAAATGTCCTTACAAGGGAATCATTAGGACCGGAGGTGGCGTCAGCTACTCTAGTATGGGGCGCTAGACTACCTCGGTCCTCAAACCACCAATTCAGTTTTCATCTCGCCCGAAACGGTCACCATGGTAGATCGACTGTGAATCGAAGAAATTTGACCCATGATGGGGGTATCATGGATTTACACAACAATCCATGATCCCCCATCATGGGTTCAAATTTCTACGCTCTACCATAGTGACCGTCTCGGGAGATATGAAAACTGAATTGGTGTTTTGAGGACCGAGGTAATCTAGCGCCCCATACTAGAGTAGCTGCCGCCACCTCCGGTCCTAATGATTCCCTTGTTAGACATTATAAAGGTCCTTAGACATTATAGAGGTCCTTAGGTATTATAGAGGTCCTTTCTATTATAGAAGTCCTTAGACATTGTAAAGGTCCTTCGGCGTCGCGGCGTAGTTCTGGAGATCGCCGGCTGATCGTAGCCGAGCTGGTAGGAAACTGTTTCAACCACGCCCGAAGACGTCGACGAGGTCGACGAGGTCGACGAACGTCGCAGACGTGGTACTGGAGGTCGTCGCGGAGGTCGTAACCGAGCCGGTTGGAGACTGTTGGGAGCATGCTACTAGACTTAAGTGAGGATGCCGAGCATGTTGTTGAGGTCGACGGAGGTCGCATAGGTGGTCCCAGACCCAGAGGAAGTGGTCACATTTGGCAGCTGGGACGAACGGTATAGCGATATTTTCGAAGACGGAAGCGAAGTGCAGAATGTTAATGTATTGCAGCACTTCTCGACCATCAACGGCCAGTACCGTCATCATCTTGCACCAGCTATCCGAAGAGATAACTACCGTGTGCAAACGAGGGGCTTTGCCGAGATACTCAAGGAAATGATGATACCCATCTCGAAGAGGGTCTCCGATTTCAAGAGGAAGCTAAAGTTCCATAATCTGAAGATATCGAATGGACATTAAGATGTCACATCACTCATTTATGAGGTGAACCAGTTGTATCAGATCGGAGAATTCACAGCGAGTACTCCTGAACAGATGAAGGTCACACCATTCTTGGCGAATATGGACAAGAATGGTCGAGTCTAGAGCGCTACGAAGAATGAGCCAGAAGAATGAGGTGACGCTCAATGAGCTAGTGCAGAAGCACACTACTGATGTAGATGGAGAGGGCGATCCAATTCTGAATAAATGTAATGGCTATCCAAGTCTCAAAGTCTTGCGCAATGAATTCCGTTCAGAAGAAGTAGATTTTACGAACCCCCACAGAATGTTCGACAGCAAAAACGAGAGTATGGTGGAACAAGCCACCGCAGGATGTATTCTCGGTCACCCAATGAGAAGGAAGCTGAAGGGCCTGAGTGCACCGTTTGCGTGTCTGAAAATGTACTGCATCAGAGCACGAAAGCTTCATTATCGCTGCAGAATATAGATATGGTAAGTCGATGAATGACAGGAGAGACCAACGGATAGGGGACTGCATTGATTTCGAGAAAGAGACGCCGCAAAAAACGTCTTGTATGGCATTTTCCGTCCGGACGATTTTTCTGGAGGAGAGGAGCGATATCCGCTTGAAGAAAGGGAATAAGGAGGAGAAGGCGCACTAGAAGACGTTGACAATGTGGCATACATCTGCCCCTCTGGACAAGAAAAGGGAGGTGCAACGCAACGTCCATTGTTCAACATTGCTGACAACTCCAGACAACCACCTTGTTGAGATCCGGGTCGAGCTCCGTGATTTCTGGAACCACCTCCGTTTCGAGCTCCGTGGCCTCCGCTTAGTCTTTCACCACCTCTGGGACGGGCTCCGAGTACTACTCCTGATCTGTTGCGACCATCGGGACGAGCCCCGTGAACTCTGGGACCACCACTGGGACGGGTTTCGAGTCCTACTCCTAATCTTGGATCACCTCCCGTGAACCGTGGGACCATTTCGGCGACGTTCGTTGTCCTAACCAACGTGCTCGGCATCCTCATTTATGTCTAGTAGCATGCTTCCAACACTTTCCGACCAGCTCGGCTACGACCTCTGCGAAGACCTCTAGGACAACCTCAGCGACGTTCGTCGACTTCGTCGACGTCTTCGTGCATGGTTGCAACAGTCTCCGAACAGCTCGGCTACGACCTCTGCGAAGACCTCTAGGACAACCTCAGCGACGTTCGTCGACTTCGTCGACGTCTTCGTGCATGGTTGCAACAGTCTCCGAA
>JACMIG010000658.1:0-27988 GCA_014805385.1 Levipalatum texanum
TTGAACGCAGCCGCGCCGCGATTGCGACGCGGCTGCGTTCAATGGCGACAATCCGCGTCCAACCGCGCGCAACGCATGTCAAAAAACCAGAGATGTTTTATAATAATTAAATCGAGATTTGCAACGTTGTAAGTACGTTTCATCATCAGGGGTACGAGTTTACAATGTGATTGGCATCTGCCAGAGAGTTCGCCCCCCATCTATCAGGCGTTTTCTGCGAGTTCGTATCCTTCCTCTGCCGGATTGTCGAAGCCCTGCAGGATCTGTCCCCGACCCTCGACTCTCTTTCGTTTTCCTCACTCGTTTGGCAATTCGATGGGAGGCGGCGAAGGCGCCGACGAGGAGGGCGAGGGAAACGCCGAGGATCACCACAGGCCAGTTCGTCTGCAACTAATGTCCACACTAAACACAGTAACGAACCATCGTCTATTTCACGGCACGTTACTGGGATTATCTGATAGAGCGGGTGTCAGTTCCGAAATGGTTTTACCGATGATGATGATGGAGTACTCGGTCTTTCGGTCGTCTTATCCTCGTCCCCGCATTTTTCATGAGTTCTCTCCTGATTAATCTCCAATGCCTTTCTTTACCTGCATGCGTTCCAGTGTGTCCGAAATAGTCGATGAGGTTCGTAATATTGTCATTGCAGAAATGCTTGTGGTCGCAATAGAGATATTGGTCTGCGTTGCTCTCATTGGATGTTCGTGTTCGGTGATAGGACGGCTGAACAAAGAAAGTCGACTTTTCTAATACTTTTTTTAATACCTTGAAATTCTCGGGTTGGAGAGTTTTATTGTATGAATAACATCCTCGTTCCACGATGAAACCTACAAATCAGTTCCGAAATGCTGGAGAGCGTGTAGATCAAACCATTGTGACCCGAAATAAAGCAAACGTCCCCTGAGCAGGATTCTGTTTCATTTCCGGTGTGGCATTTCACCTTCTGAAAGCCTTTGAATCAAATTATCAATCATCATTTACCGGAGGGTCAGCACGAATATTTGATTGTTCGCTGAACAACTTTTCGGCGCAACCAGAAGCCTGAAATTTCGACGTATTTCGTGTTTATAAAAATGTGAACAAAGTTGCGCCATTTAAAATTACTAAAATCTGGAAGTTACTGTATATATTGCGCCAACTTCTCCTGTAATGTAAGCAATCCGGAATCATCCTCACATTGTCGCATTGACAGAAGTACGTATTCCGAAAACCATCATGCTTCTCGTAGCAAGCGCTCATGAAGAATCTGACGACTAGCCCCTTTTATGCAGAAAGATCGTAAAAGAAGCAAATCACAAACTGAAATCTCACACTACGAAACGCGTGCGTCATGAAATCAGTTTGCGATATCCGATCTTTACGACATCGGAAGTCTTCGGCCCTTCAGACTAACATGGACATGTCGCTGTTACTCGGAATAAGTTCATGGTGACAATCTGGCTGGCAGTGATCTCCGTAACCCTTGTCGCTTTTGCATCCACACGCTTTACACGTGCTCTTCTGGAAGGTTCCCGATGATGGGATTGATTGGAATGGGAGAATCTGACTCCGCAAGTAATTTTTTCGTGGACAAGTTTCGCGTGCGCCGCCAGTATAGCTGCGTCTGTGTTGCACATTTTCGTGCTGCAGATGGACAAACTTATCGAATGATTGTATCGAAGGCTCAAAGATATTTGGCCATCTTTGAATTACCTGCAAAAGCACACCAGATGCTTGTCGTGTCTTTCGAGGCATTTATCGCCCGTGAAGATCGAACCGCTGGCACAACCCTGGAGGAGGATGATTGGAAAGGAAGGGAGAAGAGAAAATACCCTCCACGAAATGTCACTGATTCCATCGTAACTGTATGCGCACTGGTGTCCGCAACAAGACGAGTTGGGACTATAAATTAGTTTTTATGTCTAAGAATACATTTGTACTGCCCGAGTCCGCACACAACTATTCCCCTTCTATAGCTCAGCGTCCACAACCCACAAGTCTAATCTGACAAGGATTGAACGGACAGCGCGGAGATTCGGACAATATACGAAAGGGGAACGATCAAAGAAATGCACCTCATTCCTTCGCACGTTACTGCATTGGCAAGTGATGGACAATGAAGAAAGGCGAGAAGCCACAGGCCAAGGTGTAGCATCACGAGAAGCAAGGACAGAAGAGATGTGCTACCGACAATGAGTGCTCCATTGTTTATATTCATTGCATTCAAATCTAAACGATGAGCCATCGCCCATTCAGCATGCATATTGGTTTATGAGTAATGTATTTGGGAGGAAAGTAATTAGAAGGTTAGGTGTTGTAGAACTTGCTATACAGGAGCTAGTGTAGACATCCTGCACTCCATCGTATTTCATTCCCTTGTTCTGACTAATACTCGTCACCATCTGTTCACGTTCTCATTACATCAAGCCCAATGATCAGAGGCCTTTATTGAAAAGCCGTACGCGAAAAAATGACATGTCACCGTATAATTCTACTGTAGCAATGGAAAGACGTTAAAAGAATACAGATGAAATGTTGTAAAAGCGGGGAAGGATCACACGAGTGTGGATGAAACCGGTGATGAAACGACAATTCGTAATCAGTGAGACTGCAACACGCGAATAATAATACAAATGCATAAGACCAAAGCATGCAATGAGTGAGTGGTTAGCGTTTCATATACTACTCAGGTTTGGCGTCTTTCTTGCCATCCCAGGCACAGATAATGTCGATGATTTCACGTCGCTCGGCGTCCACATTGCACCAATCCATCTGAAGAGAGGCTCGTTCCTTCATTTATCCAGTTATTGTCGGTGGTAAAAAGTTCCGAACAATACGATCATGGGTTCTGGAAAAAAAACTGCCCTTGCCAGCCCCGACTATAAGACCACTAAATGAGTAAAAAGGGCACTAATCTACAACAAAGCGATATCTATTCTCCAGAACTTCCTTTCCACTGACAGTTGCAGGAGCTCGAATTTGTGCTCTTTTCACGTTTCCCCTATATTCCTACAATCCATTGCATTGAAAATTGCGCAACGAGCGTGAAAAAAATTGAGTTTCCAAAAATGTAATCTAAAAAATTGGCTCTGCTCAGTGTGCATTCTTCCCCTCTCCTCACCTCCTTCTCGTACAGGAACTCATAGGCCAGCTCGTCCTCCTTCGTAATGTTCTTGTTGAGCCTCGCAGCAAATTTGTGCACACGCGAGGGATTCAGTGGATCTGAAAAGAACTAAAAATAAATTTCAGAGTACGGTCGCAACCAAACGCGTCCAATATCTCGCATCAGATACACCAACAAAATTTCGTTTGTAATACATTCCCGCTATGGAGATGCAAAATCGATCGACCGCTAAACACCACAATCATTGAAGTGAATCGTACTCGAGGGCGGCTTGAAGAGCGCCTTCTGGACGCTTCTCATGAGCATCGCCTGGGAGGGGACGATTCCCCGGTCGGGGACGGCATCGGACGGCAGTCTCCGTCCATCCTCCATTAGGCTGTAGTCCGTGAAGAGATTGCGTGCCGCCTCCACCGTCGCATCCCACACCATCAATCTGAATGGGCGAATAGAAGAGGGAGGAGAGAGAGGGGAGGGGAGGAGTACCTGTTCTGCATCCTCACAGTGGCCAGCAGACGATTGTCCTCGATGCCCTCCTCCTCGCACTGCTCCAGCTCAATCTCCTTCTCTCGCAGCCATTGCTCGTCAAGTCTTCCCTACAATCCGAACTCTTCCCTTCCTGTACCCTCAGTGTACCTCTTTCTTGAATGCCTCCCAGATCTGCGACACGTATTCCGTTGCGAGTGGGCGCAGCTTGTCGAGGGATCCCTCCTTGAGGAGGGCCTGCAGAGGGGAAAAGTAGAGGGAAAGGGAAGGGGAAGAGGTACCTCAGCAGCCGAGTCACTCTCCGCCGTGGCGGTGGATCCGGGTGAGGAGAGGGTTGTCGTCTCCTGGCTGCTGTCTTCATTTCCATCCTTCTGGTCCCTCAACTCGTCGAAGACACTGGTCGGGGCGACGACGTCGTTGATCATGGAGACGGAGTGGTCGGCGAGGGAGTCCTCCTCCCCTCCCCATCCACCAAGGGCATCCACGGGCGACCTGCTAGGGATGGCGCTGGACGAGGGCTTTTCGAAGCCCGCGATGGGAGGGAGAATGGAGGAGCCTGCAGAGGAAAATTCACGCATAAATATTTTCCTGCGTTAGAAAATATTTGCCGAATTTTAAGGAACAAACGACAAAATTTTTAATGACAAAAATGGCGCACCTGACTGGGCGAAAATGCTGACAGGGGCCTGGACCGCGGAGAGGGAACTTATGTCGAGGGAATCGTCCAGGAATCCCGTCGACAACCTCGACTCCACGAGGACAACCGGCGATCGGGGCGACAGATTGGTCTGAATTAATCGATGCGGAGAATAACTAATCGATAAGATAAGATAAACGGAGTAATGCGACATCTGCTTACCATCTCCGGTCGCGCGAAATGGGTGCCACCGCGAGGCGAGGTGGGCATGACTGTGGCGAAGCGACTGGAATAGAGGGGGGCGAGCATGACGAATAGGGAGGACTGCGATACCTGCGTGAACTGAAGCTGCCCTCGCTGGGCGAGAGAATGGATGATGAATTGGGGGACACGGGCTGGTGGGCACGACTGCGGCCAGGGGTAGAGGGCGAATCTGGAGAGGGGAGACGTCAGGGGAGGCGAGGAGGGGATATACGTGTGGTACGAGGTGAAGGAATGGGCGCAGGGCGGACTGGCACCGAACCCGGGCCATGGAGGGAGGAGCGAGGGGACTCTGAACGATATTAATCAATCAATAATAACAATAATAATATTATTATACCATAGGGAAGGCTAAGACGGAATCTGCGCTCTGCTGCGGGCGGTACGCGAGGAGTGGACAAGTCTGAAGGGGACCTTATTAGTCACCACGAGAAAGGAATCACAACACATCGGGGAAGTGAATAAAATGAAAGGTGATGGGGGATTTACACGATACGAGACATAACGGCACGATGGGGAGACCACCTACTCTACCGGGAGGAAATATCGGCCAGGCCTAGCTCTGCAATGACATCGTGCTCAAGGAGAGGATAGGTCGAGGAGAAGAACAAGGAAGAAGAGGAGAGCGAGAAGAGGGGGGGGGGGGGGGGGCCCGGCCCGAACCGCGGTGGCAGAACGGGGAACAAAGAAATGGGACCCAGGGCCCACGCAGCACTGGAGGGCAACGGCGGGCCGAGGGGGGCGNNNNTACCACCCCCCCCCCCCCCC
This sequence comes from Levipalatum texanum, assembly GCA_014805385.1. NCBI lineage: Eukaryota > Metazoa > Nematoda > Chromadorea > Rhabditida > Diplogasteridae > Levipalatum > Levipalatum texanum. Next base: position 5,253 of record JACMIG010000658.1, read on the forward strand.
CCCCCCCCCCCCCCCCCCCCCCCCCCCCCCCCCCCCCCCCCCCACTCGCCTTCAGCCAGTTCAGAAGCGTCTCCAAAGTCAATGCTCCCCGAGGCCGACGAAGCACTGCCGGCGAACGAGGGCACGGAGCGGGCAGAGGCCACTACAGGGAGGAATGATAACAATCGGACTTACTGCGTTTAGCTGACAATAAGTCTCTACTATCGGGATCTCTCTACAACTTTGAGATGGGTTCAGACTGGCGGAGAGAAACACACCGTTGTCCTCACCTTCCTCCTTGCTCGGAGTAGCGGTCGATGACGAGCCAGTGGAGTTGGAGGAGGTACCAGTCCTCGAGGAGGAAGTGGCCGTAGTTGACGAGCTCCCCGTGGCTGTCGATGACGACTCCGTGCGGCCCGATGACGCTTTCTGGAAGCAGCACAAATTATTATCGATCGTTACCGTCAGATACCTCCTCCTCCTCTTTCTCCTCCGCCGTAACTTCGTTCTTCTCTTCAGCATTGATCGATGCCAGTCGCTCGCGAAGGGCAGCGAACTTGCCCGCGGGCTGCTGCCTGTGCACGGGTTCTTCGACCTTCTCCTCTTCCTCCTCCTTCTTCTCTTCTACCACGGGAGTAGGGGCCGTCTCAACCACCGTCTTCACTTCTTCCTCCTTCGGCTGGGACGGCGTGCCTGACAACGAGTCCCTTCCCTCCCACTCCTCCTCAATGGCTCCTCACCATCTCCCCAGTCAAAGTCCTCACTGCGCGCACTGAATCCGCCCGCGTCCCATCCTCCCTCCGATGGCTCCTGTAATAGAGTACCATTTTTGTACAATGTATATCAGTGGGTCAGATTGATAAAATACTACATTCGATGATAGGAATAGAGAGAATACCTCCTGCATGAACTCCTCCTCCGGCACTTCTTCGTGAATCTCCTCGAGCTGTTTCACCGGAGTCTTCACGGCCTCCTTGCCTCCTTCTTCCCTCTCCTCTTTCCTTCCTTCTCCTTCTTCTTCGGACGATACGAATCCCGTGAACGTCGTCATCTCCGACAACACCGACATCTGGAAAAATATTCGTGACGGAATTGTTTTTTCCTCTTCTCATCCTCATCCCTTTCGTATCACTCTTCTGTGGCTCAACCACATTTCAGACAACTGCCAGTACTAGCAGCCAAAAATCGTGGCAGGACGGGACGAATATTTCAAAGTGACCTTGGGATGGCTCCTGTCCTCGGGCGCACTCCTCTCCGTGCTTCCCTCGCTGCTTGAGACGCCTCCCTCCAGCACGGCCTCTTCAATCTCATTCTCTTCCACCTTCACCTCCTCGATAGTCTCGTGGGACGAAGCGAGGGAACGGCCCGAGGCCCCGTCTCCGAGGGGCGAAAAGTTCTCCACGGAACTGGCGCCTCCTTCGTCTACCGCTTCCTCCACCTACAAATAACAAACGGGGTTTAATAATATTATTCTTAAAATTGGTCGAATTACCTCCTCTTCCTTCACTTGTTCCACCTCTGCTTGAACGGGAGTTTCCTCTTCTCGCTCTGTATTGACTGGAGTCTCTTCTTCTCGCTCCTCTTCCGGGGCAGCATGTACTCGCTGGAAGTACCCTTCAGATAAAATCCCAGCAATTCCGACCAACCGGCGTTTTCTCGTCATCCTCATCCGAACTGCGAAGAGACTCGTTGAGGGGCGTGAAGAACTCTTCCTCATCTTCCTCCACTTCCTCAGTGGGAGGAATCGGAGTGTCCTTCTCTCCATCGCCGCTCTCCTTCATCACTTCCTCCGTCTCCTCCTTCACTTTCTCTTCTTCGAAAATCGCCTTCTCTTCGACAGTGGGAATAGCCTTCTCTCCATCTCCGTCCTCTTTCATCGCTGGCTTCGGCTCTTCCTTCACTTCCTCCTCCTCCTTCTCCACGGCCTGAACGATTGGCTGCTTCCATTGAATAGGCTGTCGTCCCAAGGACTCGGTGGTCGAGGGCAGGGATCGATCCTGAAACGAAGATCCATCAGCCTTCGTCCCCTCTCCTCCGACTCCTCACCTTCTGATCGAACTCCTCCAGGATGGGCTCGGACTCTGCCGAGGGAGGAATGGACGGGGCACGGGGAGTCGGTCGTTCATCGTCTTCCGTGAGGGAGGAGAGGTCGAGGGGAGCGACTTGGGGAGGATGGCGGGGGGAGGAGGCTGAACGGAGAGAAGTAGAAGAATGGGGAGAAGAGGGAAGGATGATCTGATAGGAGGTAGGGCGAAAGAAGGAGGATATCGTTGAAGGGATATTAGAGGAGGGAGGAGAAGGAAATATTTGGACTTACGCTGTACCGCCGTCGAAATGGCCCTCTCAACGTGGGCAGCGCCCCTCTCGAACTCTTCGTGGGCCCTCAGCTGGGCCTCCACCGACAGAACCTCCTCGTTGGTGAGTCTCTCAGTTCCCTGGTCGAGGGATCGAGCAATGGCCTCCGCCTTCATCTTCTTCTCCTCCAACTTGGCCTTGAGCTCGTCGACGAAGGCGGGGGGATAGCGGGGAGTCTCCTCACGGGGCGTCACCCTCATCTCCCTCCTACCAGAGGGAAGCGAAAACGAGTCGGAGGAGGCATCCGCCAGGGCTGCAATAGATCTCCTTCCACTTTGTAATTAATTTCTGGCCAAGGTTACTGTAGCTTTGGGCATCGCATAGCAAGATAACTGCACTGACCAACAGCCTCATTGGCACTCCTCTCCAGTCTCCTTCCCTCCTCCCTCTGCTCGAGTACTCTCTTGGCAACGAGGAATCGTTTCCTCTCCAGTTCCTGTCGCTCCTCTTCGAATCGGGATCGATCTTCGAGTCGGCCGAGGGACGAGTTCAACCTGCACGAAGGCCCCTTCCGTTTCCAGTCGAGATCTTCCTGGTACCGTTCAATGTCGTGTCTGTGCTTCTCCTCCCGCACGATCTTCTGCCTCTTCTCCATCCTCCTCTGCAACTCGAATTCCAGCTGCACATCCAGCGCCAGTTTCTCCAGCTGCTTGTGGACGGCATGGCTCAGATCGCGCTGTAAATGTACTGCTTATAATAACATTTTATACGGTATATAAAAATACATTATACCACAGAAGATAATTTCGAGTCGTTCGTGATAAATTGTTTTCGGTGTGATAATTTTTGAGTTATTCATTATGGCACGTTCGTGACAAATCAAAATTCATTGGATTCTCACAGGGTTGATCGTCTCGTCGACAGCCTTGGCCCTCCAGTGCCTCTTCTTCTCCGCGAACTCCTTCTCCATATCTTCAATCTTCTTCTTGATCAATTCGATCTCCGCCGCGTTCCTCGATCGTTTCTTCTCCGCGTACATGCGAGCGAATCGAATCTTGTACAGCTGCCCAATCTTGGCGAGCAGCTTCTTGTTCACGAGATCGAGGCACTCGGAACGCCGAGCTGCAGAGAAATTTAAAATAAATTATTTTAACAATATTATTATATAATGAATGGATACCCGCGAGCGACTGGATGTTCCTCAGCTCGTAGGGATCGGGAATGGAGTGGAGGCGTGGAGAGGGCGAGCGGGGCAGTCGAGGGGAAGGGAAGGAGGTGTCGCGGCCTGCCAAAACATCCATGTACAGGCAGTAGTAGGTTGATTTTTCGTATGCCAATCTCCATGAAACACCCTAGTTATGTGAAATATTGCATTCTAACAGTACTACAAAGAAATGAACGGTTATGGATAGTTTCCCCGGAGTCTACTATCATGGCAATCCTCACCTCGCCCATGGTGGTGTCCATGGCGCTCTTCGTAGATCTGCACGATATCCGAGGAACCGCCCGTGGCAATCGATAGTTGGGGGCGGGGAGGGGGCGAGGAAGAACGACGGGACGACGAGTGGGAGCCAGAGAGTCCAGGGGAACTGCTGTCGAGGGAGGGGCCGCTGCCGCGATCTGCCCTCCTCGATGGACGGCTGATTGGAGTTGTCGCAATCTCGCGCAGGCGTTGGAGCTGCAAAAATAAATCATATATTTATATATATTTTATTATCTTTTAAAACTCGATAAACCTGCTGCGACGCTCCTTCAATCCGGAGTGCTTCCTCCTCCACGACGTGCGATGTCTCGAGGGCGGCGATTTCCCTGTGGAGTAGAGCAGCGAGTCCCGCGGTCTTCGTCACTACCACCGTCTCCATCCCTTCCTCTCCCTCCGGCGGCAGCATCTCGAGTGGCGGCTAAAAATCGATATATCGATCGATACTGTTGGCATACATATCGATTTTCCCCCAATTTCCAGACAAGACTACGGTATCAATAAATTCGAATTCGAGATAAATCAGCCTGTTCGCCAGTCCTCGTCTAGACGGCGGCGAAGGTTGGCGGCTCGTCTCCAGGTGTTTCCTTCCCCATCTCGTCATCCTCCCTATCAGAATCACCATGCTGTACCTCATCCTCCTCTCCCTTCTCCCCGGCGCCCTGGCCGTTGTGACATGTAAAGGAGGCAACAAAAACCAGGTTATCGTTCGATTACCAATATTTCGATTGGCGGAGAATAAGAGGGATCTTCAGAATGCCACGAAAGGAAATCAGAAAGCGACGCCGTCGATCAAGGGTGCTGCCCCTGCTGGAAAGTCCGTGGCGGCTCCACCACCTCCAGCTGCCAAGGCGGCAGACCCGGCCAAGACCGAGGACAAGAAGGGAGAAGAGAAGAAGGAAACATCCAAGAAAGAGGAAGTGAAGAAGGAACCTTCCAATAAGGACACCAAGGACCCCTCTGCCAAAAAAGAAGAGGAGAAGAAGGATGAGGAAAAGAAGTCCGAAAAGAAATCGGAAAAAAAGTCAGAGAAGAAATCGGAAAAGGTTTAGTTTCACTACATTTTCATCGTATCAAATTGCTCATTCAGGAAAAGTCGAAGAAAGAGGAGAAGAAAGAGGACGAGAAGAAGGAGGAGAAAGAGGAGAAGAAAGTTGACAAGAAGGATGACATTATTGAAAATCCAATCGTTACTCCGGTGACTGACGAGAACCCCACGCCACGTCCAGGAGAAGTGATGGAGGAGGAGAAGAAGGAGGGAGGAGAAGGAAAGAGCAAGATCAACATCGGAGGGGAGGACAAGAAGCTGTGAGAGAAGGAGAGAAGTCAATGAGGGGGAGAAGGAGGCATAAGTGCCCGTAGATTAATGAGCACCGCTACCCGATAAATGTCTTCTACATCTACATTTTCCAAAAAAATCACCTCAACTGCGTCAACGCTGTCGAGGAATCGAACGGGAAGAGATTGACGCGGTTCTCGTGCTTCCCGTACTGGCGAGATTCCGGTGAGTGAGGCACGGGATCGTTCGAAGGGAGGGAGGTCGTGTCCACTTCTGTTGAACAGAGGACCGAGGATCGATCCCCCTCCCCCTCCTTCTCTTCCTCCTCTTTCCTCGTCGCGCGAGTTATTGAAGCTGAGCTCGGCCAGCGACTTTTGCGACTCTGCTACTCCTCTGAACGTCGAAAGTTATTTGCATCGATCCATTGACGTTTATTGATCCACTTGAAAATAGCCCAACCTAGATAGACGATCCATGAGTGAATTGAGGGCATCCATGCTTCTGTTGATATTGTCATCGAATTGGTGCATGGAGTCATCGAGGGAAGAGCGATCGAAGGCCGACGCGATCAGCTCCTTCTCCTCCTCCACTGTTCGATGGGGCATGTCATGGCGGGAAGAGCCCAGCATGCCTCGGAGGCTATTCAGCATTCCTGCAATGAAGGATGACAGATACAATGATAAATGTTATTACGCGTTCCGACGTCGTGTCCTTCGTTCTCTTCCTCATGCCCGTGTCCATCTTCCATTTCTTCTCCGTGATCTTCATGGAAATGCTCGTCGTCTTCGGCATCTGCAGGCACTCTCTTAATGGCGAATCGAATTGCCGTGGGCATTTACTAAATACGAAAAAAAACTCCGTCCACTTGCTGTGCTCATTTTCTAGAACGACGAGCATCTTCTCCACAACGACCATTTCAATGACAAATGCAATAACGGGATCTATTTCTCGTAAGACAATGTCCCACCGTGCATGAAGTGCGAGAGTATTCGATGGGGAGAGGCGACGAAGGGGCTTCCGATGCTCCGATCCCTCTCTGCTCCTCGCTCGCGGTCCATCAAACGATCGAAGAGATCGCTGCCCGCTCCGGGTCCTGAAATCGATTTTAAACATTTTCCGAGGTTCTCGATGATTGTCTTCTGATAAACGGATTTTTATTATATGTTTTCCGAATTTTCAACAACAATTCTATGCCCCTTGCCCGCTTACTCCTCTCAGCACTCTCGATGTCCTTCCTTCCCAGCAGGCTGGGGCGAATCTTGCTGACGGGGGTGAAGAACTGCTCGGGCGACGACTCTCCCCGTGTGGGAGTGGAGAGTGCTGGAGGCTGGCGGGGTCGCCCCATGGGGAGAGCGTAGCCAGCCTCGTCCTCCTCCACCGCTCCTCGTTCCACGTCCAGGGCCAGGCTGCTCGCATCCGCATCCGTCGCCGTCTCCCACAGGCCACGACTGCGGCGCTGAAAATGAGATTTGAGTACACAAATTACTACATTACTGAAGCTCTAGCAGCTTTTGAGTGGACAAAAAGGAACTTCATGGAAAATTTCTCACTTCCTTCTCTATGCGCCTTTCCTCTTTACTCGCCTTCTCAGCATCGAGAGGCATCCACTGATCGAAGATCTGCTTGGTCGTCCGTCCTCCAGTGGCTTCGCGAGCCAGTCTAGAATTAATCGATAGGGCATAGATTGAATATTTTAAAAATAATATATTCCGAACGTACCGCGCGAGCTCCTCTTCTTGTCGCCGTGTTTTCTCTTCCTGATATAGGAGATGCTCTGCATTTGGATGTCCGATCACGTTGGCCACTCGACGTTCCTGAAGAATAGGCCCTGTTTTAAAAACCGCTAAATTACGACAATGAGAGCATAGCGAAAAAGATCTGCAAACCTGTTCAACTTTCTTCACGTTAGATACAGTGCCCGGGAAGAAGTCGACCTAAAAAGACGGTCATGAAGAGAAGACAAAACGGCTCACCGTCCATGGCTGATCAATTCTCCGCGGTTGCTTCTCGGGAGGAGGGGCACATCGAGCGTGGAAGATCGACGAAGGGAAACGATTGCTAAATATTAATTTCGATCGATAATAATAATGAAAGATATTTACTAACCTCGGACTTCGATGGTCGGAGTGCTCTCGTCGGCGCGAATTTTCTCTACGCGGAGAACTGTACTCTTCCGATCTGCGCACATGTTCTCGTTCTCGAATCGGACTGCGCTCCAGAGTCTGGAAGGAGTAGAAATCAATAAGTTAGAACCTCGTACATCTTTCCCGAACAAATCACTACCCTTCACTATCCCCCAAATGTTTAAGATAAATAAAGATATTCCACCCCTGCGTTAATTGCCCCATCCCCAATTACGCAATAAATATTTACTATTATAATATTATTATATATAAATAAATCACCCAACCTCATCGAGATCTCGATCCAGCAATTTCGCGCGAGCGGCAGCAATCTTCATCTCGTCTTCTTCGAAGTAGTCCCTTCCAGGCGGCAGCCTGCGGGGCATCGGTCGTGGATGAGGAGTAGTCGACTGAGGCAATGGAGAGAGGCTCCGACGGGAGTCCGATCGACGATGGGTTGGAGAGGCATGGAGAGTCTTGGAAGAGTGGGCTGTAGATGGCACGGGACGCCGGTCACTCGATCGATGACGACGAACGTGTTGAAGTTCCGCCGAGTACAGTACAGATCCCTAGAAAAAATTAGATTAGAACAATTATGAATCTATTGAATACAGTGATATATTGGCATGTGCTGAATTTGAGAACGATTGACTTCAAAGTTTCTCGAAATTAAATGTACCGTAGAGCGAGCCGGAGCAGCCGACGACTTGTACTGTGCTTTGTGTCTGCTCGAATCTTCGCTTCTGTGCTTCCGTCCAGTCGACTGAACTTTGACACATTCGAAGCCACATTACCGTGTTGGCATGTATGCCATTTTACGGCGCAATATTTTCCAAATATTTTAATAATATAAACTGACATAGTTTTCGACGGACTCTCCGGAGGACCCATCGTGGTGTCCGCTGTGGTATTTATCCGTGTGCTTGTCAAGGTGGCGACGCGCAGATTCCAGCTTCTCACCGGCGGATCGAGTCTGTAGTTTTATGTTTATCCAATACAACAATCTGTCAAGACGGAGTTTTACTGCCCTATTTTTATTCCCAAAAATACCTTCTCCTGAAGAAGTGAGTTGTTGTGTGCTGCTCGATTAACGGCGTCCAAGAGCGGCTCGTCTCTTCTCACATCTTCTCTTTTCGAGCGCCTCTTGGAATGCGGAGGGTCTCGCCCGTGCATTCACTGAAAAGTTGCAAATCGAAATCAAGAACGGAAAAACGCGTTTTCAAACGCCAATTCACTGTGATTTGATATGAGCACAAGTTCAAATCGAGCCGTTTCGCGGCCAGCGATCATTGGGACAGATCAGCAATCAAGCGCAGAAGCTTACGACAGCAAAAGCTATCAATGTTTAAGAGAAAACTATGAAATATCGTTGTTGCTAACGCTTCTTTGGGTGTTCAACACCGTAGAGAACACCTGGACTCTTCACGAACTGATCTCCTTGGAAACGAAAGGAAAAAATTTCAGCAAAAATCATTTGTCTGCCCCGACCCCAAAAATACGGTATTAAATAGTGCTATTATGCGGTTTTAAGATCAGTTTACCGGTCTCCGATGTTCAATTCCTGCTGTTGTTTTTTGTTAATTTTTTTCCTAAAAATGCCGCTCAAACCAGACCCTCTGGCTGTGCTCCATTTCCCGCGTAGTACCCTTCATCCGATTCGCTTGCTTACTCAATTGCCGGTCCCCAGTTTCGTGTACTCTGTTCCTGCTGGCTCGCGAACCGGCTCGATTATATAGAAGTTTAAAAAATCAAACTATTTTCTACGCGAATTTATTGTGTATACATTCGACCATGAATCCACAAGCAAGCATGATAAATGCCCTCTTATCGGGGTTATAAGTGGTCGAGCATTCGAGATAAGGCGAGTGTTCTTTTGCTGGGGCGGAGTTGAACAGATTGTTTCTCGCGCCGGTATCATTCCGTTCCTCCCACTTCTGTACATCGACCCACCCTTCTGTTGTGATTGAATTTTGCCGTGCTCGATTCGACGTTCTCTTCTTTCGCCCGAGCTGACAACAACCATTCTTCATAGCATGAAGATTGTTTTATTTACAGGGATGCCCTCAATCGTCAACGAGCCGAAGCTCGACTTCAAGGATGTTTTGATACGTCCCAAGAGATCGACGCTCACAAGCCGCGCCGATGTCGAACTCAATAGAACGTGGGTCGCTGTTGGAAAGAAATATTCACATTATGAACTTCCATAAATATTACTAATGGAAGAATCAAGGAAAAACGTTCTATCAGTTAAAGACATCTTTCAGCTACACTTTCCGCAATTCCAAGCGCACGTACACCGGCGTGCCCATCGTTGCATCCAACATGGACACGGTAATAATTTGAAAAATGGTCATCTCATGCTCTGTAAACGGGACAGAAAAAGGGCGAAGATAGCGATAAGGTTGAAAATATTCTTTCAGGTCGGAACGTTCGAGATGGCCGACGTTCTCGCGCAGCAGGGACTCTACACCACCATGCACAAGCACTACTCGGTAATATAAACTACATGAGACTCCCGAGGTTTCCAGTGCTCGAAAAGTATTTATTATTTTCTGCTGAACTCAATTGTCCTAGGAAAAAGAGCACCCCGGAATTCTTATCATTTCCCTTGTGCGAATGCGCAGACATCTTATCACCTGACTGTACGATTCGGAGAAGGGCAATGGCTATCAGAGTGCCCTCTCGGATTTGGTGACGGTCAGTGCCAGGTGCAGACAATTCGAGGGACCATTCAAACGCAGAGATAACGTCACTCAATAGTGGCCAAGGGATCCAGATTAGGGTGGGGGGGACTCTAGGAAACAATAATCTCTACAGGTCGACGAATGGAAGGCCTTCGGGAAGGCGCACGGGGACTCCTCGATCTTCGACCACATCGCCATCTCGTCCGGCATTTCCTCCAGTGATTGGGATAAGGTCGATCTCCAAACTACCTTCAGCACAAAATACTGGTCTTTTCCGTCTATTTTTTATAATTAGAAAGTCACTAGATCAATTTATTTGCAGCTTCGCGCGGTGTGCGATGCGCTGCCGCAGATGAATGCCATCTGTATCGACGTCGCCAACGGATACAGCGAGAGCTTCGTTCAATTCATCCGCAAGGTTCAGTTGGCGGGTCAAATATAGTACAACCACCCGACTGCAATGCAATCATCTTGTTCTCAAATGTTGGCAGAATAATCGATTTCGCACTTATAAAAATAACTTGATATGCCAGGTGCGCGAGCAATACCCGTCGCACACGATCTTCGCGGGCAACGTCGTCACTGGAGAGATGGTCGAGGAGCTCATCCTGGCCGGCGCTGATTGCGTCAAGGTTGAACGACGATACCTCCACAATAAATCAATCATCATTGCCAGGTTGGAATTGGACCAGGATCCGTCTGCACCACGCGCAAGAAGGCCGGAGTCGGATACCCACAGGTATTTTTAAAGTTAAAATTCGGGATTTCTATGCTAAAAAAAGAAAGGAAAACGCACCCTTTAGCTCTCGGCAGTTCTGGAGTGTGCGGACGCCGCCCACGGCCTCAACGGCCACGTCATGAGCGACGGCGGATGCACGAATCCCGGAGACGTCGCCAAGGCATTTGGAGCAGGTTCGGATCAATATCTACTGATTTTATGTCCAAGTTGATTACAGGCGCCGACTTCGTGATGCTCGGTGGTCTTCTCGCTGGCCACGACCAGTCCGGAGGCGACCTTATCGAGAAGGTTCTATTTTCGCTAAAAAAATTACACATATGCCAAAAATTGGATACGAGATGCAGTGAATTAATACGCCCTTCTCAGGACGGCCGCAAATACAAGCTTTTCTACGGCATGTCCTCGGACACGGCGATGAAGAAGCACCACGGATCCGTCGCCGAATACCGCGCCAGCGAGGGCAAGACCATCACCATTCCCTACCGGTGAGATAGGGGAGATAGATGAATTAATCTATGGATTTATTTATATTTATTAAAATGTTAAAATTCAGAGGCGACGTCTCTAACACGATCCTGGACGTGCTCGGTGGACTGCGCAGCGCGTGCACCTACACCGGATCGAAGACGCTCAAGGCAAGACATTGATTCATTCAGCTTGAATTATTGCTTATCGATTATAAATTTATTACTAATTATTGATTGCATTCCAGGAGCTGCCCAAGAGGACGACGTTCATCCGCGTCACGCAGCAGACCAACGAAATGTACACTCCCTTCGAGGTCCCTCCCAAGGTCTAGAGCCGCGATTCCCCAATGGTATTTTTATTGTTCATCATTCCCCTTTATTCTACCCCGTTATGTTTGCATCCATCAATTAGACATACCGACTCTCCGATGCTTCGGCCCCGTGGCATTCCTTTATTGTGGCAACATTTCATGTTTAAATCTTTGATGTTCAAGAAGAGCCCTTTACAGAACACATGCTGGAAAATGAAGGAATAGCAAAATTGGTCAAAACGGTGTAGTAAACATTGTTCGATGAAAACTACGGTAGCCGATTACAAAGTAGCTCCTACTGCTTCAACATCTATTCCCCCTCCACGAAGGGAAGATTGTGTTCTTCATATTTCCGTCTCCCAGTATCCGTGTTCACAAGAGGAAGTGCAATCCATTCGTCATGGGCACAAAAGGCTGCCATCCATAATCGAATTGGATCGTAATTAGGAACATCTGCGGGGGGATAACGAATGCCCATCCACGGCAGTGGAGTGGATCAATTTGCGCTGCGCCTTTGTGGCTTGTAGGGGGACGAGGAGGAGGAAGAGGAAGAGAGGTGGTGCTCGACAATGAGTTCCACTGTGAAAAGGGAATTGGAAGATGGTTTGGAAAGATCCATCTCTGCGGGAAAGATTCACGATAAATCTCATGTAGGTATTTTCGAATCACTTGAAACACAATCTGAACTTCATTGGCTGGGTCCTTCCACGTCCCTCCGATGAGACAGAAAAGTGGACTCGCAATGAAGACGTTGCACAAATCAAAAGGGTTTCCGTTGAAATATTTTCACGGTTGTGGCTCTCGGCAATAACAGATTGGGTTAATTTTTAACACGAAAAGCTGGCAGAAACAAGTCGTTTGTTAGCATGTCGTAGCACTACTGGGTACCATTCCAGTCGTCTTCACTAATTCCCATTAGACAGTCGAGTGAAACACAAATCCTGCTGTCGTCTGGCAATAAATCGTTGGGAATCTCTTGGCCGCGCGGCTGCCGAAGGTTCAAAGAGGCCTTCGAATCCCCTCCCCTCCCCTCCTCCTATCCCCACTCCCCCTCGACTCGGAGTGGAGTAAGAGGAAGCCGCCACGAATGGAGTCGTTCACAAAACGATTCGTTTCGTCACTGTCCTCCATTTTGTGAGCCGACGTTGTTTTCTCTGACAATGAGATAATGAGCTAAAAAGCAGCTCATAACTTTATAACAGGGACTGTCTCACTTGTCTCATCGGCCCAGTCCACATTGGCTTTACAATGGTGTGTGATGAAGCAAAAACTAGAATGAAATCACTTGGCGATTACAAACCAGACAGTGTAATTACCATTGAAACATACTTGACTTTTATCTGGATCAGACTTAGCCCGTTTTATCAAAGTAAGATTTCTTCGTAGCAACATTATGGGCTGCATGGTGTAGGAAAAACCGTCGTGGGAGGAATACTGTATCCTACAGTAATCTCTGTATTCCGACATTCACACCACGTTTACCACAATGCGTTATGCGCCTTCTGTTGTGCAAACGCAATGTAGTTTATTTATTGCATCCTCCGTTCACTCTTGGGAGTAGATGGAAGAGGAAGGAAGAGAAGGAAGAGGAGAAGGAGGTCCCAGGCACTGCAACATAAACACGTTCCCATTGCCATTAGGGGGGCGACCCATATGGCCGACCCTCTCAATATCCTCAGGCCTAATTCTCCCTTCTTTCCCTCGATCGCCCTTTCTCCCTCTCCGTCTCTCGGAGTGCACATTCTCCAGGAGAGAGACTCCCAAGGGGGCGGCCACAGGCTTCTTCTTCCTGTCTGGCCACCACCAGAAGACAGTCAAAGCGACCTTATTGTTCGATGAGTCTCCTGTCCTTGGAAGCCTTGAGGGTTATCGAAATAAGTTTCACATCGAACTGAAGAATTCGAATAGGCGATAATGCTCAATTCGATTTTTCGAAGGGATAAATAAAAACACAATTAACCCGTAACTAAACCCCCAGCTCATGGGTCGCGATCTCGCGCATTGCGCATTCATAATGGACACTGTGGAAATAGCGACTGATTCTGTGCTCATCTGCGCTCTCTTCTCTCGTAGTAGTCTCTCGCCTTGAAGAGAGTAAAGGAGGAGAGGAGGGAGTAGACGGGCAGATTCCCCCTCTGAGCCTCCAGTGCCAGCCCCGAGACTCTCAGCCATTTGCATAATCGAGAGAGGGAAATGGAGGAGGAGGAGAATGAATGCTCATTGCACTCCATTTGCAGCCAGGAGCCTTGAATGTCTATGGCCAGCGAGGTCCATTTCCTTCTGATCTTGAGCTCCATTAATCTGGATGTGCTTCATCTGCAGCAAAAATGCAGCACTCTTCGTTTTCTATTTGATCGACTGCGATTTTCCGAGTCCCAAACAATAAACAAACCAAAAAGTTCGTGTTCGAAATTTAATATTTTCGGCGTTTAGTAGATAATGTGGCCATTTCCCTCTTTGAATCTGGAATTTTTTGTCTGCTCATACTGTTAGATGTGTTTCATCTGCAGTAAAATGCAGTACTCTTAATTTTTCATTTGATTGAATCCATCTTTAGTCGTTGACCAAATAAGACAAAATTTCGGAAGTGGGCAGGGATTCGAAACTGCGTACAACCTGTGTTTATCTCATAGGGCGGCCGTAGCAGCGCACAGTGGTTCATTCCTCCCTTTCACGCTGTCTTGAGCTTCGTTTATCTGGAATTTTTGTCTAACGTTTGAGTTAGCGAATGTGTTTCATTCGCGATGAAAGTGAAGAGGTCTTCATTTTCCCTTTGATATTATCCTGTATTCCAGGACTAATTGTAAATACGCCTGAAATGTTCGGAGTTTCAAAAGGGCGTCCTATCTTCCGATATATTTTTTTAGCTCGAACGGCGACAACACCGCCTCCGTGGTCCAGGCCCACATCCTCTGCTCTCCTGGGCTTCTTTGATCAAGAAGCTTGTCTAATGTTAAAGATTGCGAATGTGTTTCATCCGTTCTGAAATGATAAGCTATCTTCATTTTCCATTTGATGGTCTGCTTGCGCTCAAGACCAAATAGTAAAAAGGAGCAACAAGGGCGTAATTTCACAACCCTCATTACTGTGCTTATCTCATCGGACGACCAGGGAGTAAACAGGTATTTCGACAGTCCTCATCTGGTCGTAGATTGGAGTGGTTATTGTCGGTGGTTTCGCCATGTCCCTTCCATCTCATTCCTCCCCCGAGGACCTCCCCCTTCGTCTCCCTCCTCCAGAACGAGGCCCTTACGAAATGCGCCCTGCTTCCCTCTTCCTTCCCTATCCCTATTCCAGTCATTTCCCCCTTGATGCGTCCTGTCACTCGACGCTGTTGCTGTATTTGTCCATGGGTTTATCCATAGCTTCTATTGTTATAATGTAATAGAAGAGGTACAGTCTCTTGTATTCTGAAGCAAAGGTGTAGCGTTCCCGTTCCAAAAACCTGACCACCACAAATATGTTTCTCAAGATAGTAATATGGACTGAAATTCAAAACAATCTAATTCATGGTTCGTTGCAAGATTAAACATGAGAATATATATTTTTTGAAGTAGCCGACCGCTTCACTCCCACGCTCTGCCATCCGCCCGTTCTTCTTTTTTCTGACCTCTCAGTTCCTTTGGCGCCCTTTCCTCTATGACCTCCAATTGGAAGAAGGAGGGAAGATTGTATCAGGCCGACCTGATGAATCTTCCCACCTTGTATTTTTGACTCTATTTCTTGTCTGAGCCCTCTTGACTCCTTTGTTTTCTCGCCTGAAACTGTGAGACCCAGGCGAAAAAAGACTCATAATTATGGGGATTCTGACCTCGGTGGAGCGACTCCGGCTGTTTTAGCTGCTTGAGTCAGGGCATAAATTACCTTTTTTGGTGGCAGAGTAGTGACAAGTCCTCGATTCTCCGTCCTTGTACTCTCAACTCGAGGGAGGGAAAAGGCCACTCGCCCCATTCTCAGGTTGTTAGGTCGAACGGCCCTCCTTGCTATTATCCCTCCATTCAAAGTTTGCGGCTTTTGTCAGCTGAAAGGCGCAGAGCCAGTATCCATCTCTGATAGCTCATAACTGGGGAACTGATGTATAGTCAGGAACTGCGATACGCAACGATATTACATTTTCGAATTCCTGCGTCTCTTATAATACCTATGAAACATAGGTCCGTCGTTTTCAACTCTCATTACCTATCGAACATTGCTCGTCACAAACATACTTTTCGGGGGATGCTTTAGTATCTGGCGGAATGTCTGTAGCTGGATAGTGGTCGATCTCCCTCCTCTCTCCCTCCCTCCCCTCCTCTTCTCTCCTGTATACGGCCCTCCCGCGGAGTAGTATCACTCTGATCATAATGGTATTCATACAGCGCCACACTCTCGTGTTGCTCTCCTCTCGTAGTTTCTCCTCTGGCTCTAGTAGATGAATATGTCCTCGTTGTGGGAGAGTTATGACTATGATTGTACCCAGGGGAGGCCTCTGAGAGGAGTTCCCATAGACTGAGGGCCTTAGTACACCCAACCAATCCCTGCGAGGGTCCAGTATCTCAGGTGAGAGACGGGCCCTCTCTATTTCCTTGGGAGATCTAGGGTTACCTGGGCGGAGCGGGGTCAGGCTGTCTCTTCCCTTCGATTCCGTAATTCGAACGTGGGTCATTGAGCCTTCTCTCCCTAATTGCCACCTTGTCCTTCTTCCGAGTGAATGGCCAGAGATGGAACCAGGTTGATTCTCGTCTCCCTCGAACAGGATCTGGGGCTGATAATTTATTTACCGCCTCGCTCGTCTCTCTCCCTCTCTATTCTCTCTTCTCCTTTGGTCATCCGTCCCCAGGGGGGCAAAGCCGCGGGCCCCGCTGGTCAGTCTATGCTATGACCCCCGGGGTCTCCTCTCTCTTCCCAATCTTTCTCCTCTTCCTCTCGGCCTTCCAACCACAGTCATGGATTCTTTCATAATGGCTAAATATTGTTGGCCTGATCGTGACATTTCGCTTTTACCGGATCCATCCTTTTTTTCGAGACGTTTATGTTTCAAGCTGCTTCCATCTGTGCTTCTCACGAATGTTCGATGCGCGTTTGACCGGTGTACTCAAACATATTTCTCGAACCGCGGGATTATCGTTCGCTTTCCTTGACAATTGTGTAAGCTCAACCTCCATCACTCCCCTTCACTCCTCCCCCAAAATGGCAGACTATCATCGGGCTGAGGAATGTCCAGCCCCTCGTTCCATAAACACAAAACATCTTGTGCCCACATTCACGAAAGATATTCTTTCGCGTCACTTTTCACTAATGTTTCAAGCCGCTTGCATTATCTGTGGATCTCAATAAAGTTCAATCAGTTGAACGTTGATAGTGGACAAACTCAAAACATCTCACTCGACTCCTGTGGTGGTTTCTGTCGTTCGCTTCCCTTGACCACTCGTCATTTCCACTCGTGGTGGTTCACTCTTCTCTATGTATATCTTTTTGATTTTCGATTGAGTCGTTTCTCGCTTGTGTTTCAAGCTGCTTGCATTATCTGTAGATCTCATGAAAATTTAATAAGCTGTTATCGGCCGTTGAATAAACTCAAAACATCTTTCTCGAACCCCGTTGTAGATTCTGTCGTTCGTATCCCTTGACCATTGTATCCACTCATCTTTTATCACTCCTTGTCCCCTCTTTCTCCTCCTACCCTCATCTCTTCCTCCCTTCTCGTGCCGTGCGTTCCACTTGCCCATTAGGCCCCTAATCCATTATTATCCAAGTAGGAATGGATGGGGAGGCTCCACAAGTTGGGCCCTCCCCTCCCTTCCTCTCTCCCCTCCCTCTCCTCCTCTGCCGAGTGACCAGATTCTCCAAAGAATCTGTCCTCGTCCATAAACCTCCCTCACTTCCCCCTCCTTCTCTGCCCTCTCCTCTCCCCCTCCACTCTCTCCCTCTGGTCAACACGTGTTGGTCCCAGCTGTGGGCGGCAAAGAACTCGGCGCCTCCTCCTAAAAGGGAGAGATTACCGCCTCTGCGTCTCTCCCTTCCCCGTGCTCTTTCTCTCTTGGAGAAGGGCGAAGAGTGTCCATCTGCCCAGAATTACCCGGGGGGCCTAAGAAACCTCACCCTAAAGAAGTCGAGAGGAGTGGACGGGAGAACAGTCATAATTATAAGGATTTCGTCAATTTCCCATGGAAATGCGATAGATTTGGCTGATTTAATATTGGCGGGATAAGTTTCAGGTGAAATAAGCATGGTACTTTTCCAGTGAGAATTCAGGGAGGGTTCCAGAAGGAGGGGATAAAGAGTGATACAAGGAGGCCTCATACTTCATCCCCTTGTCAGCCATCGTGTGTAATGCATAGCACCCGCCGCTGCTTTTTCTACATCCTGAGTTCTCTCTCTCCGCCCATCTCGTGTCTCCTCGTTCACGGACTCTCTCGCCACCGAGACTGAGGAGAGGGCGGGCGTTCAAGCCTCCCCTATACCTCCAGGGAGGAGGAGGAGAAGTGGCAAGAGTTTGTGGAGGCGCGCCCTCTGACCTCACAATCAGACACTTCATGAGAGTGACAAGGGCATTTTCCAGACATTTATCGTCTAATTTCTCGTAATTCTCGTTTACGCTCTTTATCTAATGAAGAAGGGCATTGTGTCGCACCGCAACCTTTGCAATTGCCGTTCTGAACTTGTGTCCGTTAGCAGACGGTTCTTTTGTATCTTCCAGGAGAAAAGGAATCTATGGCTGAAATTTTGCATGCTTCTTGATCCTGGATTCCATCCGAAGTATCTAATGGAAGAAATCAGCCATAGATTCCTCATTAGCGCTGAGACATGGGGAGAGGCGGAAAAATCTCTCAAATGCAAAGATTGTGGTGCGTGCCAATCGAAGCACCTGCCGAGAGGGCTTGTACGAGGCATCCCTCCCTCCCTTCCTCCCTCCCCCCTCCTTCCCTCCCCTCCCCACGAGCCAACATCAACTGACCTCTGGAGGGGGCTATCGCTTTCTCCCCTGATCATCTTCCTCTGATTCGAAGGGCGAGAGAGTACGGCCCTCGGCGAGACGCAGACAGTCTTATGCCACACGGAAATGGCCCCCGTATGTTTCTGTCTGCTTCTCTGCTCTCTCCCCTCGTCCCTTTGTCTCTCCTCCTCCTGGGATAGAGGGAAAAGGCCTCGAGAGGTCCCATCCGATGTCTCTGTTTCAGAGATTGATGCAGGGCCGTGTAATTGACTGCACGCGCAGTCTCTGCACGCGCTTTGCCTCCCTCTTTCCGCCCTGACCCGTCCTGTCTAATCCAAGTCCACTCACACTGTAAATAGCAAAACTATCTTTTTGCTATCTGCTCGAAATTCCCCCATTCTCTGCGTTTACATACGCAACTTCTATGTTTCAGTCGTTCTTTTAGTCTAATTCCTATTCAATCCATTCAATGGTGTTGAATGAAACGGTGGATTTGAAATCAATAGCAACATCCTCTAATTTCCTGTCTTTTTCCCCATGGTTCACCCAGCTGGAAGAAATAATTGTATCGATAGGTCGCTCACAAACTGTAATTCATGTCCGCTGCAAATCGACTGATGTTACATAGGTGATAATCACATTTAGGTTCTCCAGAAGTTCTATGTTTCAGACCCGAGTTTATTACAAACTTTTTGGCGAAGATTCGATGTGGATGCGTTTGGTCCTCTGAAAAAAGCAACACTTGCAACCTTCTTCCTCTCTCTTTTCTCCATCGTTAATTTCCTGCCGCAGCGTGAGTGATCGTCCATCGTAATCCGAGTTGAAACCCCCCTGCAGTGTCCTAAGCTCTTCCCCCTCCTCGAGGCATCGTGGATAGTAATTACCCATCACTCTTCGGCGTCTCTCCCTTCCGCCACTCTCTCGTCTCTCTCTGTCCATCCAGAAGAAGCGTGTCGGAGAGGGCACTCGCCTTGTGGTCATCTTCCCCTTCCTGAGAAGGACCCTCTCGAGACTCATCGTCCTTTCATCCCAAGTTCTTATGCCCTTTCTTTATCCTCCTCTGCCCCCTCTTGATTGGCCCAATCTCTCGCAGTGAATAAGAATTGCCCTCAGCACGCGTGGTAATAATGAATAGAAGAAGCGCATCCTGCACTTTGTTTTCCGGGGAATGAATTTTTGGGTGGGCCAAAATTAGAAGTGCACATGCCAACTGCAAGCTTCTGATTATAAAGTCAGGACTTGTGGCATTTAGCTACATTTCGCTGCAATCGTGAAACCGGAACTGTTGCTTATGAACTCGGAAAATAATATAGGCAAAATGATACGAAAGGGAATTTCCTGTCTGGAGCACCGCAATATTTTAGGAGCAACAGTACACTCTTCATTTCATGTCTTTTTTATTTTCCAAAGGACGACGTTCTGAAATCACCTCATATCATAGTATAGTCCAATAACAATCCGATCCCCTGAAACATACTCCAATCTCATCGTTCACGAGTGAGTGTCTCTCTCGGCGTCTGAATCACTGTTTGCTTATTGGGCACTGCTGATTCTTTCTTGTTTACTGTGCCTTTTATAAGCATCGACGCCCACTCATTTCCACCTACTATCTCTGACTCAAATTTATTGGGTCAGTCTGCGATCTGATAAAATACATAGATAAGTTTCGGGACAACGATAATTAATCCGTTGATTTGCTCTAATTGATAGGCGGTCTAAATACCTCCTGTGCTCAAAATAATACATATAAAACATACTGTAGGGGTCCGTTCATTTCGATCCACAATCTCTGACTCAAATTAATCTGACCACCTCGTGAACCGAAAAATTAGATAAGTTTCAAGGCAATCATTATTGCTCGTTTGAACTGCTTTATTTGATCCCCCGTCGGCCAATGATTATCAAAATCAATCATAAACTGAGAAAATAGTACTTTGCAATCGCACCCCGTTCCCTCCTCTCCATGGGCATCCAGTTGTGATCGGTGGCTCAGTGATAATCCTCTCACGAGTATTACTCACATTTCTGCTCCTCTTTACAGTATCCGTCTCTTCTATGAGTCCACTCTCTCGCACCCCCTGCCAACTCTACAATGGGAACTGTAAGCGGACACGTTTTTTTGTCGGTACAGTTGTTGAAGACGATAATTTCTTTCGAAATTTTTTCCAATTAATGCTCCTCTGAAGCGTATCCGACCTCTCGTGGCCCAGTCTGATCCTCCTCCTCCCGCTCTCAGATCCCTTCTCATGCTCGTTCCCCCTTCTCGTTCCCGGCAACAGTCCTCCAAATATTCGGTTCATTCCTCCCTCCCAATCGCTGCTATCCAATCAGTGCTCTATCCCCATGCTGAAAAAGTTCACTTCATTTGCACCAGCAGTCGCATCAACCCGCGCCCTCTGGCGCCCTTACACATCAGACGATGGGCGGGGTGGAGAAGGATCAGAATGAGAAACAGGTGGATGGACGGAGAGCCATTCTCCTGCTTTACCAATTGTCCCCTATCCTTCCCTGCCCTTGCCCCTATTCCTCCCTTTTCACTATTTCTTTCCCCTCCCCTACCACCCTCCTTCCTCTCCATCTTTTTTCATCCCGTTTCCACTTTCAGGAACGGGATGATTTTGGAAAGGGAAGACAGAAGTGAAGGGGGAGGCGTAGGGGCACAGCCTGCCGAATCGACGACTTGTCTCAAATGCAAAAGTTCGTCACATTCGACATTAGTCAAATGTCTGGGAAATTAGCAGACATCGACCGAAAAAGGGGCGAAAATAGGAGGTTTATTGGGAATATCTGGCGCACAAAGCAAAAAATCTCCAATGTCTCAACGTTAACGTGTAGAGCACATCGAGAAGTCCCTCCTTCCTTGTTTTCATCATTCCAGCTCAAAGGAATCGAGCACTTATGTTTGATCTAAAGAAAATCACTGTCTCGCTGCTTTCGACATTTTGCTTTCCCACGCTCTATGGTCATACGTTAGCTCAAATGTCTCAACGTTAACGTGTAGAGCACATCGAGATGCCCCTAATTCCTTGTTTTCAGCATTCCAGCTCAATGGAATCGAGCACTTATGTTTGATCTAAAGAAAATCACTGTCTCGCTGTTTTCGACACTTTGCTCTCCCGCGCACTATGGTAATCCGTTAGCTCAAATGTCTCAACGTTAACGTGTAGAGCACATCGAGATGCCCCTAATTCCTTGTTCTCAGCATTCCAGCTCAACGGAATCGAGCACTTATGTTTGATACCGGTAAACCAAACATAAGTCCTCGATTTCGTTGAGCAGGAATGATGAAAACAAGGTATTAGGGGCCTCTCAATGTGCTCTACACGTTAACGTTGAGACTTTGACAATATCTTGCTTTAAAAACCAAATATACGCAATAGTCCATCAATTTTTGACATCTCGGACATTGTCTAGGCCAATTGTCGCAAATTTGACTCGCCAGACAGACCGACAGGAATATTCCTGCGATGCATGTAAATAAAACCTTGACGATGCAAACTAAGTCTACTCGTCGTTTCGGCAGGCTGTGTAGGGGGTAGAGAAGGGAGCGAGAGCGGGAGAAAAATTGGAAAAGGGAGATGAGGGAGAGAAAGGGATAATGATAGAAGGAGGAAACGAAAAGGGGAGGAGGAGGGTGGGAGATGAAGGAAGGACCGAGACAGATCAAGAGGGCAAGGATAAGGGGAATGGACAGACGGAGCAGGAGGGGAAGGAATGTGAAGGGATAATGATCGAGAAACTGAGCGTGGAACCCGGACATGCGCATAATAATCAAAATCGATGCCCTTTCCAGGCAGGGAATCAAGCGATCTGTCAAGCGCTGGCTGTAGAGGCACTGCGATACTGATGGAGGATGAGGCTGGGATCTTATTCTCGACTACCAGCAGCGGTTTTTCTCCAAAGTGCGATCGTTCTAACCTATGGCTACCGTCACCACTCCATGTTCAAGTGCCCCAGGCCAGTTCTCGTGCAAACCGGAAA
The DNA here is from genome assembly GCA_014805385.1 of Levipalatum texanum. Lineage (NCBI taxonomy): Eukaryota > Metazoa > Nematoda > Chromadorea > Rhabditida > Diplogasteridae > Levipalatum > Levipalatum texanum. The sequence continues at coordinate 27,507 of JACMIG010000658.1, forward strand.
CCCCATTTCGGGAGGTTTTGGAAGGGGGGAAAGAAGAAGCGAAGGGGGAGAAAAATAGGAAAAGTGGAATGAGGGGGGAGGGATGATGATAGAAGGAGGGGAATGAAATGGTGAGGGGAAGGATGGGAGATCGAGGGTATGTAGGATGGCAGAAGGTTGGAGACGGATCAGCAGGGCAATGAAAAGGAGGGAATGGGTAAAGAGAGCCGGAGACGAGGGAATGTGTGGGATAGTGGTGAATAAACTGAGAGTGGAAGCCGGAATTGCGACGAAGTATCAAAGAATTTGGTTCGCGACAATCGATATCCTTTCCAAGCTGGACATCAAATGAACTATCAGGTGCAGAAGAGGCACTGCGAAGCTGATGGAGGTACCTATGGCTTCCGTCACGATTCAATGGTCAAGTGCCCCAGGCTATTTCGCTTACGAACCGGAAACCCTAAATCCTCTACCCGAAAGGATAACGGAACCTTCAGTCAAGG
>JACMIG010000659.1:0-22866 GCA_014805385.1 Levipalatum texanum
GGTTGGACCACCAACGCGTTACCCCCCCCCCCCACCTCCTCCCCCCTCCCGGTATGAAACCCGCTGAATTCATGCCGGCCGCTTATTCAATTAGAGCAATGGTATTGCTGAATGCAATCCGGTGCGTGGTACGTTTGCAAACTAAAAAAATAATAAATCGATTATGTCACTAACTTCGTATGAGGAACTTGGCGAGTCGTTCGCTAACTCTTCGTTTCTCTTCAGCGGTGAGGGGCGGTGCCTCCGTCGCGCCTTCCACCTCCGCCTCCTCCCGCACAACCGAGTACTCCTGCGAATAGAGGCGTGTTATTGATTGATTGGCCAAACGATTGATTGGGTAAAGTTCATTAAAGCAAGACTGTTGCGTTTCGCAGCAAGCAACGTGATAGTAATAGTTTTTTGCTCTCCCGAAATGACATCAGATACAGGACCATTTCATCAGCCAGTGGCTTTGCTGTTTCACCACGCTGATTAATTCCGAGATTGTCAACTAAAGCCGATCGTCATAGATGCTAGGGCAGAAAAAAATATTAAATACACCAGGGACATTGAAGCGTCATCACTATGGAATTATGTCAAGGAATTTCAGGAATACCGCTAATCCCTAGCCGTGAGTGTAAAAAATGTAAAATCACCTTGAGAACATCGTGAAGACGCTTCCGCAGCTCCTCATCGAGATCCGTCGGAATGAGAATGGCCACAGTCAGCTCTGCAATATCCAATCATCAGAGCGCGCACTTTCTACCAGCTTTCCGTAATAACCGCGCAGAATACACTAAAAGAGGGTCTGCATATTGCAGTAAATATGAAAAATAAATTAAATAATATTTAATGTAAAAATCAAACCAGGCGCATCGGGCGTAGGATTGGCCACGACGTAGGCTCCAAACTCATTGCGGAGAATTGGAGTCTGGCCGCGATACAGCGGATACGACCACGGGCCGACCTGTAATGCAGAAAATGTTGATAACATCAACGTTAGCCTAGAGACCGGGTTTTAGAACGACCCTAATGAAATGCTATTCTGCGGACTCCAAACCATATGGACACTTCTATCCTCCTCCTCCCAAAGAGGCTAACATTTGCCTACTTAAATTTTCTGCCCTACCCCTCTCCCGGTCAACCCGGCGCATCGATGTCGCATACCTGAATAAAGGCATCCGGCCGAAGTCCCACGAAATCCGCAGAGCTTGAAGTCCCCGCGCGTTCAGGGAACGAAAAGATGAGGAGGGCAGCGGGGTACGTGGGGGCTGTCGCCGTTTGGGACTGAAAGACATTTGTAGAAATTGGCAAAGTGCCCAAATCATCTTGGCAGTGTGCCAAAAGTACTCACATCAATCTGGAAGAGCTGAACTCCTTCGGGGATGCAGAAGATGAGCTCGGCATCCGCGACGCCCTCGATCGCATGAGAAAGCGAAGAGGAACGAGACTGAAATTTTTGAAAAAATATTGATTTAATTAGTAACTCAATAAAAATCAATATATACCTCTCCTGCGATCCCTGCCTTCTCTCCCGTTGGAGTTTCGCGCACGGCAGCGCCCTCGATGCGCAGGACATTGCATCTGCAAAACTACTGTAGCACCCGATTTCGTGGAGGGACCCCGAAAAATGTAGCGATTCGCGTTGTGATGGAAACATTTGTAATGCGCCTAAAAACGCGTATGCATCCATGAAAACTACAGTATCCCACGCTTTCGGTGCAGTACCCGGGAATAAAGACAGTATCACAAGCTATCTTTGCGGGACCCACCGTGCCTTGCAGCTGCCCTCGGCCTCCTTGAGGTAGGCGTACATCTCACTGGCGCGCGCGCCCTCCATCTGCTCACCCTCGTGCAGCAGAGCGAGACCGCGCTCGTACATCGTGAGGGCGGCTGACTGCAAATTAATATGATGTAAAATCGATATATTCGATAACCTATACTGTGTATTGATCGATCGATAGCTTAGCACGTGTTCAGCGTCGTCTATGGCAAACTCGCCGGATTGAACACAAGTTGTTCAATCACGTTTCTCAAAATTAGATCAGATCACGACCCATAGGTTTACTGTCTCACCATCTCGGTATTAGTTCGCGTTAACACTGCAAATTCAATATGGTTTTTGATCCGTTTCCACAAAAAAGTCTTGCAAATCAAAAGGGGAACCTCCGTGAGTATCGCACAGGTCACTACGAATTTGACACAGGTCATTACGATTTTGTGAGGGAACTATGAAATAAAGATCCCCTTCAGTACTTACTCCTACGGTACTCACATCCTACAGTGCTCATACAGTACTCTACTGTACTCTCCTACAGTTCATACAGTACTCTACTGTACTCTCCTACAGTTCATACAGTACTCTACTGTACTCTCCTACAGTTCATACAGTACTCGTACTTAAAGTACTCACCCGCATGCTCGCCTCCTCGTCGTAGATGAGTCCCTGCTCGAGGCACGCGTACGCCTCCCCGAACACGTCCTCGACCTCGGACATCTGGAATAGGATCGAGGATAACCATGAGGTTTCAGGAAGGGAACCCGTTGATTCCTTGATTCATAATTCAGTAATGATGAGCTGTAATTTGACGAGGTTAGTGAAATCGGACAACTTCTTCCTATGGTAAGAAACACAGCGATTCCGTGTATTGCGCGATAAAGGTGAAACAAACATTTCGAACATTTGGAACCTGGTGATTCTATGTTTGACCGTGAAATTAATTAATGCTGTCTGGTCGTAGATTCAATACCATCTTGCAAATTTTTCGAAAAAATTAACGCCATTTCAATGCCAAAGCACAAATTGTTCGAAACTCGGTGATTTCACGTTTCGCTATTGAATTAATGTCAAGCCCTGTATTTCCAAACCAATCTCTAAAACACCTGAGTGAATAAAAAATACCTTATCGTATCTCGGCGGGTCTCCTGTTCTTCTTTCCGTTGACGTCACTTCGCCGAGTTCCGGCACCTTGGCAAGGAGCGGATAGGCCTGAAAGGGAGCAACTAATAACCAATAAAAATTTCAGCGAAATTTCCGGACTAACAATAAGACCACTAGAAACTCACGGGCCGAGGACAAGTCTCTACAATGAAAGGGAGCAATACCCAGGCACAAGAACAACTAAAAAAAAAGTACTAGCGGAAGTTCCGGCCGGAGTTAAACTTCTAGAACCTCACGGGCCGAGGCCAGCCCTCAACAGCCCCGTATAATGCATTCACGGGTAGAAGCCCCGAAAGTGGAAATCTTTCTCCCTCTGCGTCTCCCCTATTCCCCTGATCACTCACGTTGCTCATCTCGGGCGGTGGATGGGGTGTTGTGGCGACTGCCGCCGTTGCTCCCTAACCATGCGGGAAGTTCTCCTCTTCTTTCTCTCGTCGTCTGGCTGCCCTCCTGCCTCCTCACGCTCTCTCGCCTTCAAGGAGCGGTTGGCCCTAGCAATGAGGGCGGTGACTCATGCAGCCTTTCTTTACATGCACTCGAATAGCCAGTGAGTCAAGGGGTCGAGTGACCAGTCTTTCGCAATAGGCGGAAGTACAATTACTATCATTGCGAAACATGGCCCATTCAGAACGGAGCTAGGGTTCTTCCATGCCCAGTGCTCGAGTACACTGCAGGATGAGCTAGCAATAGCAACTCCAATTACAATCATTACGAAACTTGGCCCATTCAGATCGAGGGTTGGGCCCTTCATTCCGATATTGTCCTGGTGCTCGAGTACACTGTATGACGAACACGAAATGAATCATCGCGGGGACGCAATCCTTTATCTGCCTATATTCACTGGGAGAGACAAACTAAAGTGAGGATAATCGAAGATCGCAGGTCCCTCAGATCTCGAAGCCGAATTTCTACGGGGGGGCGTTGAGTGGGAAAGTGACCTGAAATAAAGCGATCATAAAACACCATAGACGTCCCAAGAGCGGCTAGTAAAGTCCTTTTCTGTCATCCTATTATCAAGCTCAATTCGAGGTTCTGCTGAATGGATCTCATGTAGAATGAAATAAAAAATATAAGAAAGAATGAGAGGTTCAAGGGGCTTCGAAGCCAGAAAGAAAGCAGAAACCCTACCTTCTATTCGGCGACTTCCTTGGGGTAGCGCGCATTCCACACGGGGATGTACTGGCCGACCTAGAAAATTTTATATTTATTTATTTTTGCAGCCAAAAATATTACTGTATGGGCCGTCAGAAGAAGCTATTGAGAAAATCGTTTTTTTTGCGCATGAGATAACAGTATTGATTTTACTCGACCACTTTCGCTTATGAGAAAACGAATTTATAAAAAATTTTGGGCTTACGGAACTATAGAAGTGCCGAATTTATTTTACTGTATCTTTCCGCCTTCCCTTGCAGCCCACGGACTTACCGTCTTCCACTCGCAGAAGTAGATGGCGAGGAGGAAGACCGAGCCGCCGTACGCACCGTACGTCTGGTAGCTGGAAGTCGAAGTTTTGATTTTTTTTCAAATAGCCTCGATAACAGCGAACGACAATTCAACCACGTAATATTCGCATTAATGAAAAAAATGAATAAACGCTTACTAGGTGGGGTTGGTGAGGGCCTTCTTGAACAGCGGCGTGATCTTGAGGAAGTTCATCTGAAAAAAATATAAAATAAAAGAACTCTATGAGGGGGGTAATATTAGATCACTCAAATAAAATACGTTTGGTTACGCTCCGAAAGGGCACTAGTTTCACAAATTTCACATAATCTCATTCGCTTCGAACGATTAAGCTTTCTCTAAAAACAGAAATCAATGCATAATTTCTTTATCACAATAAAGCATCCCGAACCACGGAAATAATAAATTAATACATTTGGCAAAAACAAATTATTAATCGTAACAACAAACGATGTGGAAATTCTATACAATGCGAAAATATTACAACGCTAAACTCTATGAGGATCTACACAATGGAATAAAAAGCTTTGGTATTAATCGAATAAATTATCTCACGGCGAAGTTTAATCAATCGTCCTTGAATAAGAGGCTTCTTTCTAGGAGAATTTACCGGGTAAAATTCAGCTCATCCAAGGAAGTTGACGACAACGAGGTGGAGGATGGCGTGGGCGAAGAGGAAGTCAGCGAAGGCGCGTTCAGGGCTGTAAATAATGATTTCAGCCCCCGGATTCAAAACGGATTCTCAAATTATATCTTTCCCTGGGGGAACGTCTTCATGGTCTAAAATAACCTTGAACCACCCTCTGGTTTTTTTATGGAAAATTATCCTTAAAAAAACTGTCAAATTTTATAAGCAAATGTGTGCATATTGAATAGCTATGTACCTGATGTTGAAGTCGGTCTTGTTCTCCTCGTTGACTTGCATGCGAAGGCAGGCTAAAATAAAGTGGTATTTATAGTTTCAGCGTTAAAGAAAAGATAGATTATATTTAACCTACTGACTGAGACATAATAAAGTTCGATTTATTACCTGCCAGGATGAAGGAGGCAACGGTGGAAATGAAACCCGCGAGGAAAGCATTGAACGGGAAGGTGCCAACCTGAAGAACGAGGAAATTGTTTCTGGTTACCAGTCAGAATAGTTGCTAGCAATTCAATTGTCGGAAAAACTTATTTTGAACCTTCGGATAATAATTTGGAACGAAACGAAAGAGTAATAAAACGCACGAGAGCGCAGTAGACGAACTGGATGACTCCCACGAGGAGGATGTAGAACATGTACGCATCGATGATCTAAACCAAGTTGATATCTCCCTAACCTTTTTTTAGATAATTTAAATTCTAATAAGTTTAGAAAATAGCTTAAAAGAACAGAACACCAACCTTGAGCTTCTGTGGCGTGGTCTTCACGTAATCGTCTCCCAGCTTCTGGATGACCTGGAGGATCTGCATCTTGGTACTGGCGGCTGCGGTGTCCTTGGTGGCGGTGGAGTGGTGCGTCGGCTTCGCCTACACCCCAAATGATTACCCGGATACGATTTTCGCGGAGACGGACAAACAAAGGGAAAAGTGGTGGTGGACACCCATACCATTCCTGTAGGTTGAGGACTTGTTAAGGGCGGGGAAGTGTGCAAGATGGAGGGTTAAGCGTGCTCCGGTGTGAAACCAACTGCAAACGATTTAGTAAAGTTGTTGCCGTTTTGTACAACGTGGTTCGCCATGGACTTGGATGCAGCGTGGCAGAGAAGGTGAATCGTGGCGGGACCAAATGCACGACATTATCGCGCAGCTAAAGAGCGTGCGCTTAGAGGAGAGTTGCGGGTTGTTTGCATTTCCGCGGCAGTTTCATGTGCATAACGTGTCGCCGCGCAATCCTGGATTGATCCGCCATCCTCCGGAGCCCGTTTTCGTCCTTTCTCCATCCTCCTTCACTGGCACGCCATGCCGACTACCATAAATGGAACTGCTCATCCGAGTAACAAGGCCTGCATTGACTGGTTCGTTGTTTATTCTTTCCTTTTTAGAAGAATGTAGTAATTGGGATGATTGGGCTATGTGCACTTTCCTATTCCAGGAGCGAAAAAGGATTGATCGCCTTTGCCACGCACTCCGTCGTCACCATCATCGACCCATGGACAACAGCCAGGATTCAGGTTTACAATTTAGCATCAAATTTCCGGGGAATATTCCTACAACGTCTCGAATTTAGTAGAATATATCGTTGTTTACAGGTTCTCGAGCTGCACTCCGCAGCTATTTGTGAGGTTTGTTTTTTTCAACCATTACCTATTTCCGAGCTTTTGCAACAGGACTAAATTAAACTGCACGAGTAGTCTAGGCAAATGCAAAATGCTTTTTTTCAGCTCCACTGGTCTCCTTCGCGGCGCTTCAACGACGACGGCGAAGACTCTAGATTGGTGAGTGTTTCCTTTATATTCTGCTTTTTTCCTCCAAATGTCGCCTCTCTCATCCTCACTTTCGTCAGGCAAGTGCCGATATCAGTGGTGAGATCGTCGTATGTGAAGCGATCTCAGCGGCGCCTCTCGCTAGGCTCAAAATCGCCGGATGCTCCGTTCTCGGTTAGTGTTACGGTACTTGCAAGCTTGGCATCATCGTAAACTGATTTCTAATTCAAACGATATTTTTGCAGCTCACTGCTGGTTCGCATGGAAGGATACTCCGCGGGACTTCATCCTTTCGCTCCACTCACAGGTATGGTAGGGATTTTTGAAGACGTTGCCAGCTGTTCTTGGAATCGACAGTGAATAGCGCTTGGGCAGGAATAAATTACAAATTAAAAAAATATACAAGAAGTTTCGGTGGGTGCCAGTTCAGGCACTATTTGCTCGACTTTCTATCTCACGCTTATTCTCCTCTTTCCAGGGCCAGCTCGTCCTCTGGAACACGGACTCCGCGACCAAGGTGATTTGGCGTTGTGATTTTTCGATATTTGATTGCCGCAGTTAGATGGATTCGATATGCGTTTCGTTTCGCTACTATTGGTTGCAAATTGTCTACCCCAAACGTTTCTGATTGAGTGATTTTATTCTCGCACAATGGCTATTTTACATGAATACAGCGTCCACAGCTACTGTAAACTCTGGGTATTGACCACCGATCTTTATTACCCAACTGGAAGATAAAACCCCTCCTGTTCAGGTGTGGCAGCACACGTACTCAGCCCCACATACAGGCTTCGTCGTCGATCCCTTCGATGCTGGCAGACTATGCTGTGGGTATTTTTTAAAAGAAGTTATTATTATCCGTTCCCATTGGTACGGGGTTTATCCCCGTCTTCCTGTCTGTTAATCATAGTAAATATTCTGCAGTCTTCACGCCGTCCGATTCGACGCTGACGCTCTCTTCTGACATCTCGCTGAACGCACAGCCGATATCGAATGGGCGATCGATTACTCTGCTGGACAAGGTACGCAGGTTACGGTAGCTTGGGGCTAACCCTTCTCTTTCAGTCCGCTTCACTGGTGACCACGGCAGCCTTTCACCGTGCCTACCGCGGTCAGCTCTACGCCGTTACCGAGAATACGGTAATTGCGCTTACTCATCTGTTTCCTACAATTTTTCCATTTCAAAATGGGCTGTGAAGAACCTAGAATTCAGCTAACGTTTCACGGCATGCTTTTGAATGCACCGATGCATTGGATTGAAATTTACCAGGAATTTTTGCGCACAGAATCATTTTGAAATGGGTATAATAGATGTGATCGATGATACGGTAATGTCATCTAATTCATCATTTCATCGATGTGGAGGCTGCGCATATGGGCGTATTTTTGCAGCAGTGAATTTATTGATTCATTGATCCATCGAAAAATGAAAACTCGTTTTTCAGCTCTTCATAATCGATGCGGAAGTAGCTGTGATCCTTTCGCGCGCTCCCCTCGATGCCCTTCCCCTCGCCCTCCTCCCCGCTGCCAGCCGCGATGCCCTCTACGTCGTCAATGCCAGCGGAAGCGTCTCCCTTAGGGTACGGTATCTTTGGGCAACATTCATTGAGAAGATACGGTATATTTTTCTTCTGCAGGTCGGTCTCTCGTCATCAGAAGCCGTCGTCACGGAACAAGTGTGTGTTGCGGATACTGGACGAAAATCGGGTTTGTTGGAATACGGTAGCTTTGGGCAGTATTCGGAGTAGCTGTTATGGGTATCATTTTCTGCAGGCCAGAAGCGCCCCATCGCTGCGGCCCTCTGCCCCTCCACGGATGCCGCGGTTGCGGTGCTGTATGGCAATGGGAAATGCGGCATCTTCCAGCTGGTAAGTAAATTATTTATCGATTTTATTTTGGAATCATTTATCCATCATCTATCAAATTTTCAACAAGATAGTGTATGTATCGTTCGAAGGTTACATTAGTTCACCTGCTTGCACTGATGCATCAACCCCGAAAGTATTGTATTTATTGTTAGCCAAGAAATCTATTTATTTAGCCTACCTACATTTGGCCAAGAGGTGATCAAATCGAACATAATTTCGAGAATTTAACATTCGGAGATAAACGCAATTCTCCTGGTTCGGTCATTAGCGATGAAACAAAAAATTTATAATATTCTGTTTAGGGCCCCGTGTGATCAAAGCTAAAACAATCTTTGACGATTATCGCTAGCGCCTTTAACGTAATTCACTTGTTGAGGAGAGTCATCCACTATATTTTTTGTCCTTGACGCACCGAGTTTTTCCATATGATCAAATCGAAAACAAGAAATAAAATTCATTATTCGGAGGCAAGCCCAATTCACCTGCTTTCAGGCATCAACTCGGACTGACGCCCTTCCTTACCGCGCTTACACCATTGATGATGTCCTCGAATTTGGTACCGATCTCAAGACAACGCCGACACCGGGGGCCAGGTACGGTAGCTATTAACTGGATCTCAAACTAATCCCGAGAAATAGTGACCTAAATGTGATCGTATTGTGGGCACTACTCTTGTGGTGGTACTGTAGAGTTTATGCCATTTTTGAATAGAAAATTGATCTGAGAACTACAGTAGTATTTTCTAATTTACACAATCGTAAACTGATCTCTGGAGTTACGATAAGCCTGTAGGCTCCAACTGTCGTCGCTCGTGCCGTCGATATCGTCGGGAGCGACGCTTCTCCGAGTTCGTCCTCTATCGACGGAGGAGGGCGACCCCTTCGCGGGGCTGCAGCTGGCAGCTGTCGGAACGCAGCATGGACAGGTACGCAGCAAAAAAAATGGCAGGCAGGGGACTCGAACATCGGACCTCCACAATTACAGGCGGAAATACTTCCGATTGAGCTACGACCGATATGTTGATTGCAGGTACACATCGTGGATCTGTTCACGGCACGCGTCCTCAAGGAGCTCCATGTTCAGAACAGCCAGATCAAGTAAGGAGGGGGAATGTCGAAATGAAACGACGGGAGTAACGTGAATTTCTTGACCAGTAGTCTTATTGCAATTCCTTATGAGGCAGAATCACCTGGGTTCTTGGGTTTCGGCTCGCAACTTTTCCATGTATATTTATTGTTACTCCCCAACAAAGTGGAAATAATCGAACAACGTCTTGCGCAATTTCGATTTGCTTATGTTCCTATACGCCGATCTTGCTGGTTGGCACTGAGAATCCAGAGGTGTCCGCATCAAGCGAATATCCCAGAGGAATAAGGCCATTGTACAGGGTGGAAATTTGACGCCCGTAGATAGTATCACCAATCTCCAGTGGAACTGATCAAATGGATTTCAGGTATGGCCGATGAGAAATTGAGTTCTGAAATTAGTTCATCTCGTAATCAATTATTGCAGATGCCTCGAATGGGCGGGTCCGCATTCGCTCATCTCCACGGGCTACAACCACACGCTCTCGTCGACGAACCTCGTACGGAATGATGTCTTTCTCACGGATGCCCGGACAGGTGGGTATACGGTAGATTTGGTGGTGAGGAATAGCTGCTACAATAACCAGGGTAAAGAATAGTAGTGGCTATTTGTAACCGGAAGAACACAACATAACCGGTTAGTCGCCGGCGGTGACTTCTGTATTCGATGTATATCGTAACCGGGCGAGGGTCTACAGTAACCAACCCGTTTCGTTCCAGGAGTCGCTCGCCGCATCCGCCAGGAGAAAGACGAAAGCGCCCTCGTCCTGATGCGACTATCGTACTATTAGTGAGTTTCTTTTTTTCGAGCATATTTGGGTCAAATTAACGCAAGGGAATTTATAGAGGATTCCCGGTGATTCAAATTAGCACGCCCCTTATTTAATAGGATGGATATTTTCTTAATTGATATTTTACAGGATCGGTTTGTAAGAATTTATCTTTTCGTCTAATTTGGTCGAATACTGATTTTTCGGCTCTCCTGGGAATATTAGGCAGTGATGAAGATAGTAACGATTTTTAAAGTAAATTTTCGAGTTCCCACTAATTAATTTTCATGCATTAATTTCAGCTGCTACATGGCTCTCGCCTTCCAATCGGATCCCCTCGAAATCTGGGACCTGAAGACACTCCGCATGCTGAGGAGAATGAGCAAGACGTGCCCCATCATTGTGGACATGGTGAGTGGGGTGCGACACAAAGGCGCCGGGTTTGAACCCGACGGGGAAGGAGAGAGGGAGGGAGGGAGGGACATAGATTAATCTGCACCCTTTCAGGCATGGTCCTCGAAGCACCACGGAATCAAGCAGACGGAGACGCTCTCGGTGTACAGGTAAGCAAAGGTATTTTCTATCTGTTCGCAGAGCAACCAGGTGATTTCATGCTGCACGCTAATTATAATTGGCAATGGCATTTTTGGATTGCAATAAGAGAATTTGAAATATCATTTACCTTAATAATCGCGTTGTCCGTTTGTTACACCTATGACTTCACTTGGTTTAATTACCCAAGTTTGAGGGATTGCACTCGCTCCGCCCCCCCCCCTCTCACCTGTGACGTCATCGGTTTAATTACCCAAGTTTGAGGTAGGGGGCGGGGCTGTGACGTCACACCAGTTTAACTACCCAAGTTTGCGGTGTATCCAGTCGGAGTCGGCGCCGCAAAGCGGTGCCGAGTCCGACTGGTTAGAAATATCACATTTATACGAAATCGCTGGGACAAGATGGAAGTTGTTTAGCAACTGATCTGACGATGAGAGTAACCATGCGCATCCACTAATTGTAAGAAACAAATTTTGAAATGACGATGCTATTTTTGACCTACAATGGTCCATGATTGTTTAGACTTGTAATTTCGTCAAGCAATCATGCCCATTTGAGTCGGACTTGAAAAATGTTATCTCCTGAATTGCAGGGAGAACCTCGTTGTACTCGATTCGGAGAATCGCCTGTACCACGTCGTCGTCAAGGGCCTGCATGTCCGCGATGGCAAGGAGGTCAACACGCAGGTACGGTGGCTTGAGCACTCCTGTTAGCTTCCGTGACCATGGTAACATTGAGCACCGCCGGACAATGGACCTTTTTCGGAGAAAAAAGATCAGCTATCATATTCCTCGAAGTCCAATATATTAGCCGGATTAGCGACGAAAAATCACGTACAATACAATCTATACTACCTTCATCCTACCCCTCGGCAACAATAATCCACTCTCCTCTGCAGTGGCGCGGCGGCGGTTGGCAACTGCGTTCGATGGCATGGAAGGAGGATTTGCTGGCACTGGGTGATGCCGACGGGCGCGTCGTCCTATGGGATCTGGCGAAGCGACGCAGCACTGAGGTACGGTACCTGGGAGGGTTACGGTATCGACTGGACTACGGTGTCTGGAGTTTAGGTACTCGAAAGGGGCTCCGTTGCTGTTGGATTACAGTACCCTTAGGATAACCTTATCAACGGTTTTCAATCCCCATGGATAACCTCCTAACAATAAGGGATAATCTATTGATTGAACGATTGTAGGCCCGCCACTCCAAGACGCCGTGTATTCGCATGGCGTTTTCGCGCGTCGCTCATGACTACACCCTCGTTGTGCTGCATCCGAGGTGAGGTTTACTATTTGGCGGAACGGTGTGGTCGACGTCGACGATCGACGATTTATATTCGACGGAATCTGTGAATTGGCAGGGAAGTTCACGTGTGGGACGCAGAGCGTATGGTGCTGCAGACGTCGGTGGCGCTGGATACGCACAAGGTTGGTGGGGGAGTAGAAAACACGGTTATAGCGCTCGCAACCCCACCCACCTCAAGTTTGGAGTACCATGATTGAGAAGTGGTGATAGTCCTTCGATCCGTTTGTTTCGAGTGGGGGGAGGGGGATTTCTGTTTTTTTTTATAAAATCGAACCGCAACGATCATCGCATAACCCCATCTTATTGTGCATTTAAATTAATTAAAAATCACCAATTTATATAGTCCAATGATTGCTGGGCCACGGCGAAGTACTGCGACTTTTATTTCGGAGATGGGGGCTCGCGAATCACGGGTTCACAATTTTTAAATTCCTTTGAATAAATTAGCAGCCGGCGATTCACCTGATTCAATGGTCGGGTGGTCAGGTGCCTAGTGTGGCTTTTATTGGGGCTCCGTCCGAGCACCGTGAAAGTTTCTTTTATTAGGATGTGGGTACGCTTGGCTCTTCTGCATAGTGCTTATGACTGGCGCATACTTGGAGCAGTCCCGGAACGATTTCTTTATTCTGATTTTTGTAGGCAGTTCTCGATGTGGAGCTGTGCGGACTGACGCTCTTCGCCATTTGCGCCGATAACTGCGTGCGCGTCGCGAGTGCGACGGATGTCAACCGTCCCCTGCCCGATCATGGTGAGGACGGAGCGGGGGTTGCGATGGTATTATGCAGCGCTAGTGATAGAGCACTAACGAGGACAAATTGAAATAGACTCCTCTCGGGATTGATTTATTTAAAATGTGTCCCTGCCATTCGCCTGTTTTCGTCAACTGTTATTGTCACAGTGAACATGCCGCTATGGTTACTCTTTCAGCGAGTAGTTGATTTTCTATAGCGGAGAATATTTATTGGCGTTCTATTAACATTTATACATCGCGAAAATGATTTACCAAAAGTGCGCCCTTCTTTTGACCTGGTTTCCATCAACACTAGCTGATCTCGAGAATTAATGACCAAATGTGTGCCCCCTCTATTCGCCTGGCTTCGGCAGTTCTCGAATGGATTGGAAAATTGTAGTGCCCCCTTGCAGATATTCCGTTGCTCCTCCGGTCTACTGCGTCTTCGGGAAGGCGCGGCGCTTCAGCGGATCCAGGTGGGATTTATCGTGGTTGGTTGCGCTATCCGCAGTAGTGAGCCACGCCCAGTAAGAGCGTTTACAACATGCTAAGTTCACACCGATGCAAGCTGCTAAATTTATTTGTCCTGGATCGGGCGTTAAACTATTTGCGAAAGTGCACTGCAATCTTTCGTGGAACCCGCGTGTTTATTTTTATCCCCACTCCTGTAGTCTTGAATATCGCGGGAAAATGCGGCCATTTGCTCAGTTCTCATTGTCAAGCGCGTGATAAATAAACTAAACACCAAGATCCGGAAAAACAGTTTAGTGCATTAGTTCATAACTAATAGTTTACATGAACTACGCGACATCCACCTACAATTGGTCTGATTGCGCCATGTAATCAATTAGAAATTCACCGCGTTCGTGAAACTCACTGGTTTCTTTCTTCTTTTTCGGAAATCCCTACACAAGTAAGTAAGATACACAGCACTATGGCTCCGGATCAAAAATGCTGATATAATTAGTGGCGAAGATATATATAGTTGCGTCATTTCAGCCACCGGCGATGCCGACGGCGGCCGGCGCAAGTCTTCTTCCTCCATTGCCGACCGCTCCTCCTCCCCCATCACGGCGTGGGAATCGACACCCAAGGAGAGGGGATCAGTGGTATCTATTTATTATGAATGGCTGCGGCACAAACGCGCCGGGTTTCCAGAGTTCGGAAAGTAATATTCGAATTCAGCCCGCCCGCGGAGCCCTCGCTGCTCTCTGTGCACTATCGGCCAAGATGAACGGGGCGTCGGACGTCAAGCGGGAGGCCGCCCTGCAGAGGTACCGTATTCCAAGGGGTAGATCAATTACAAACTTTTAATTATTTAATTTTAATTATTAAAATGCGAAGCTTCTTTTTTAAATTTTATGTGAGCCCTGGCGCTTCCAGCGACACTATGGTTTCCGTAATGCCTGCAGATTTGAGAATATCAGTTTACAATTAATCATTCCAGATTTCTCGGCCACGCAGCAGCCTCCCAACTTCTCGTTATGCTGGAGGCGTCGACGACTCCGAGCGCGCAGGTACGGTAGGAGTAGGGGACGGGGCTTTCCACTCGGGACCAAGTGACATTTAAGCTGGTACTTTTTTCAGCTGCCCCCGAACCTCGAGCTGCACTGGCCGAATGCGACGTACAAGGTGGGACACTCATTTTCCTAATTGGTTGCTTCTATGAAAAGAACCATGATCTTGAAATCAGCGATTCTTAAACCAGGCGGAAAGATGAAACTTGCGAATTGTAATTATTTGAAAAATATTCGGGTTACAATGAATCTCGCTCCGTAGATCTCCAAATAGAACGAATCCAGACGATTTCACGGCGCGTGTGCAATATTTAGTTTTTGGAATCGGCAAATATTTAATGGTTGACTATGAGAGCGTAAATGCACAAAAATAAAAAGCACGTATTGTAGACCCGCCACTCTGCGATCTGCTCGTTGCTCTGCCGCGTTTCCGCGTCCGCACCCGATTGTATCGAGGTCAGTTTGCGATTCGAAGGGAACTTGGGGGTTACGGTAGCTTTGGGCAATCTCAATTACAGGAAGCTGTCGTCATGGGAGGCTCCAGCCTGGAAGCCGCCGTCGATTCGCTTGTCGCTTCTCCTCAGGGTAGGTGGAGGGTTGATATGTGCACTAGTGGGGAGGGAGGGATAAATATTTACAAGTTGTTATGAGCAGGAGTGATATGGGGGAAAATATCGGTCGCCCTATGCTTCTGCTATCCCCGAGTCAAAAGATGGTGTACCCAGCTATCGAGAGAAAGATTATTGTGTCTGGAACGACTATTTGGAGGCCCTCTCCCCCTTCAGACCTCCTCGTCTCTTCGCTTCGGGCTGCTGTTCTTGTTAGTGAGCAGAGGAGCGAACACTCCCGCAGTCTCATCAAACTCATCGCAACCAACCTCATTGCCAGCGACCACATGAGCGGTGAGGAGCTTTCTGAAATTCAATTAATTTCAAATCGGTTGTTTTCCCGACGCTTTGGAATACCAGGCGATTTCATGCCTCAGCATTAGATTTTATGCATTTCAACTCAGCAGTTACTAATGGTGCGATATCTTTTAAGAAAGTTTAAAAACTTTAACAAACGATATAGTGCTCCTCAAACCAGCGGTATCGTTGTTGCGCTCCGATTATTAGAGTGGTCGATATAACATGCCATATTTGTAAAACATCGATTACTTGTAGTCATCTCATTCTACCAATATATCTGTCTACGTATCTTTTCAGACGGCGTCCAGCTGCTGTTCCTCGTGGGCGCGGGCGCCGACGCCTGCAAGTACCTCGCCAGCCAGCGCCTCTGGCACCGCAGCGTCCGCTACGCCAAGGTACTGTAGCGTTGGGCAGGGGGTGGGTATCCTGGATACGGTAGCCTAAGGACGGTGGATACGGTATCTGGAGTACAGTTGCATTCGGCTGATTGTAAGTGATACGACATGCTTGATAGACGACTCCTCCTTTCCAGTTGGGACTCTCTCCCGAAGCGGCCCGCGACGTCCATACGAAGTGGATCGCGCACCTCAGCATGGATGAAAGGGTAGGATTTTAAATAATTTGTAGTGTACAGGAAATAGTGAATGATGGAATACGGCTCCTTTTCATGCCACTACGCACGGTATTATTTGAACCTCGTGATTCGCTGTAGAGTTAGCGCTATGAATTGAACAATTTCTACATGAGAACGATCACATTCCGGCATCGTAAAAAAAACTCTTCGAACAAGTTGCAAGGGAACGCTTATATTTTTTAACTAATTTGAAATTAAAATAGTTTAGTCAATTCTTGCTTATTTCCCCGAAATTAACGGGGACAGGATGAAGACGACACAAAATGTTCAGCTAGAAAACCTCGCGATTAAGTGTTTCATCGATGCAATCAATTGCGCAATTTCACTTTGAGGATAATAATTTATTGAAATGAATTAGTTAATTTATTAATTTGTAGACCCTCTCGATCCTTGCCCTTGCGGCTTCGGGGGAGTGGCAGCGGGTCGCAATTCACCTACGAGGAATGCGACAGGAACGAGTGGCCGATGCTGTCGAGGCCGCTGCCCCGCCGCCCAAGGAAGAGGCTACGGTAGAGTAGAACGGTAGCTCCGCCCCCTGAGGGTTACGGTACCTGTAGGGTAGTACTGTAATCTCCTTTGGACTACGCTTAGAAGCCTGGGTTACGGTAGGATTACTATACCGCAGGGACGGTACTGTAGTTTCCTGGGGGTTAGGGTTACGGTAGAGTCTTTTGTTACCGTATTTAGCTTCTATTTATTGTATAGTTTATAAATCACAGTGAAGTAACCCTTGTAAGTTACGTCCATTTTGCAGTGAAAAATCGATATTGTCATGATTCTGAAAGAAACCCTGACATCATAATTATTTATTTACTATTGTTCCATGCATTCTAGTCATTCTCATTGCACCTCGTGATATAACAGAAGCCGTCCGTTGTTTCCCCACATTTCTACCGGTTATCTCCCAGTCCGTAATGCCCCCGAGAAGAGCGGAACGCTTTATTCCGATGTGATCCCATCGCTTGTAAACACTCATTTTCTGACGCGTAACTAGGCTTCACATCCCCGCGCTTTACACATGTTTTTATAAATGTACATAACAAAAGTTCGTAAATTCTCAAGTGTAGTGACAGTTGGTCCTCAGAGCACCACAGTATAAAACATACGGAGACGCTCTCGGGTGTGGAGGTAAGAGAAATGATGACGAATGATATAAAAAATACTCCAATCACATTCATTAGGTCATCAGTCAAATTGTTAGAACGTTTGACGCGATGTACAATACAAGAACATTCACGCCAGAATATATTAGCTAGCGGAAATGAGCCTATTTTCGGCCTCGGTAACTTTATAATGGAAGTATCCTGGATTGCTCAGCATGGAGATGAGGTCTCCGTTGGCCATGTGGAGAAGGGCATCGGCGAGCTTCCGCGCATTCTTGTACTTGTATTCGGACAGGAGATCGAGGAGCCGCTCGTGAATGTGCAACTTCAGAGACTGAAATATAAATATTACGTAAATACTCGTTAAAATAATGAGATTGTGAAACACTTGAATAGACAATCAGGATGGTGTAGTAAATGCCGTCCTGTGGAAATTACTGTAGATGATTGCAATCTTCACTATTGTCCGGTATTATATGTAGTGATGCGGAGGCGACGTGCGAACTACCTTCGCGGTAAGCAGTGTAGTGGTCTATCTTCTGCGGCAGAAGATAGATCGTCGCCTCCGCATCACTATAATACCGGACAATATCTACACACACAACATCCCGTTGTTTTACAGATGTCAGTCTAGCCAGTCCTTGTTGGGTTTACCTCCTCATTGACAAATCGCTGGAGAGACTCGATGGGAAGGTGCTTCATGTCGTGGATGATGCGGGCCATCCTCTTCTGCAATGAACAATTGCTCTGGTTTCTAATGTAAGGAGAGCGGAGAACGAACCTCAGCATGGATGTGCTCATTCGTCTTGCACTCGTGTCCCCAGTGTCTGGTAGCGGCGCATCCGTAGCAGAGGGGCTGGCCAGCTCGATCGCATCCCTCGGAGGAGCAGACCAAGTGACGAGGGGACAGGAAGTCGCAGCAGTCGGCACAACGAGTCAGAGAATCTGGAACGACAAGTTGTTGCCATTTGCTCCATGCATTATTGTGGAGATCCCGGGGCGTTCTAATTCCCACGCCCGGACAATACCAATGACGGACTGCACGCGCTTTTGAACTATCTCTTCATGCCCCGTTTCATGACCCTTGTGATTCATTAGACCATGAAACGGGGCTCGAGGAGCTAGATCAAAAACGAGCGCAGTCCGTTATTGGGGTTGTTCGGGCGTGGGAATTAGAACGCTTCGGGTTCTCTACAATACATTTACGAACACGGTGAGTAACACATGCAACATTTCTACCTTCACTCCACAATGAATTGGTCCCTGTTTGTGGTTCTCGACAATATGTTGAGGACAAAGATGAAGGCGACTCACTGAGGAACGCCCAGTCCACTTCCATATCTCGTCGGTCTTCTCCGGACCTGCAGAGGGGACAGCGAATGGCGCACTCCACACCGAGGACGAGTTCCTCTGCTTCGAGGAGAGGAGGCACACAAATCGAACAAAGACGGTGGGAGCAGCCGGCGAAGCGGAGGGGAAGGTGCTCTGAAGGAGAAGGAGAGATGGTCTGAAGGGGAGTACAGTGCTTACCGTAGTCAAAGGGAGCCGTGCAGATCGGGCACTCTGGGTCCGAGATGCTGCCTTCGAAGGAAGAGGAAGGGGAAGACATAGTCGAATGGAGAATGGAAGAAGATGGAATCAAGGATTGATAATGGTCGAGGGAAGGAGAGTCGGGTCTATTATACCAGGAAAAGGGATGATCCTTCATTAACATCGCGGAGAGGTGCGAGTGGAGTGAGAAACGAAGGAGCTTTTTCGCACCTCCGCACGAGAAAGAAGACGCTCCGAGGCCTCTGCACTTCCGCCAAGTTCATGCCCTTTGACACAGACTTCGGTTCCCGACAACATTGATTTTTTTACATTCAAGCGTATTTCCCGGGATTGAAATGAACAGATACCAATTGACCATCGAAACAAATGTGCTCTAATCGCAAAACGACGTGCGACTCTCTACACAAATGTCTTGACCGCATTCATCTGAAATGCCACCGCCTATTCATATAAGCCAAACCAGCAGATTCGCTGCCGCTCTCCGGCAATTAGATCAGCGATTTCATCAAGCGTCAATATGCATCTGTTCGATTTGATATTGTGCAGAACCCACGGGGTGACAATATTATTTTCCCAAAGTCATTCGTATTGAGCAACATTACTGCTGTAATGAGTACTTTGCATTATGTGGGTGGAAAGTGGGCGGTCCCAGCCTGTTCCAGCGTATCTCGTCATGAGCAACTGGTAGATCAAACGGGCGCTAAGCGCAGAAAGATCGGAAAAATATTGCCACCCCGTGGGTTCTGCACAATAGAATCATAGACTTGTCAACGGAGATCCCATGAGGTCAAAACAGTAGTGAGTCGTGAAATAGGTGGAAAGTTTCACGCGATAGCATACTTCCCTTATCTCATGCAACAATATCGTCGTTAAACGGCGCCCTGCTGAAATACCACCGCCCTCTGCTAGATAAACCCGGTGAGTAGCTGTTGCGCTCAGGCAATTTGAAATGTGATACTGCCGATCGCTAATAAATTACGAATGGCGTCGCGCTTCACATGGCAATAGCCTAATCAGCAGAATTGCTATCGCTGCTCGGAAAGTCGATCGTTGTGCGCAAATAGTAGTATCATTATATGAGAGCTGTTGGAGTTTATCAGAGAAGAAAATATCCTAATGGTATTTGTACAAACCATCTACGCATTCTGAATTGCACCAAACCAGTTGAATCGCGTGCGCGCTATGGGTATTAGAGCAGTACTATTTATCGATCTCCACTATATGTTGAGCCGCAGGGTTTTGGACTCTTCGCGTGGCAGGGGCAAGATTAACCTATAGCATTACAGGCATGGTCCTCAAAGCACCACGCTATGAAGCAGACGGAGACGCTCTCGATGTACAGGCTTGAGGAAGGCATTTACGTTCTGATCTCAGAACAACCAGGCGCTTCCGTGTTGCACGCTAACTTTAATTGGCAATGGTATTGTTCACTTGCAATAGGAGATTTGTGTGTATTTGAGAAAATATTATCACGTTTATCAGAGCGCGCCGTGACAAGATGGGAAAGTTCTCTTGCGAACTGATCCCATAGCAACCAGGTGCATCCACGAAACTAGTTATCCTGAAATGAAGATGATATTTTGGCCTGCAATTTTCAGTGGCCGTGCAGTCCTAAAATATAATAAGATTTATCCTGGCGCTTCCACGTTGCACGCTATGCTCAATTGAGAATCTCACGTTTTCCTTTCGATGCGGCAGCAGATGGTTCAAAAATATCTCATTTATCCACATTCTCGCAGTGTAACTAGACTGGTTGTGCACCTGAATCGCATGACTATGAACCTCGGAGAAAACCAGGCGCTTCCATGTAGCAAGAAATCGTTTTATGAGTTCGATAATAATGGCGAACAATGACTGACAGGCTTTTCTCTGCCAAAAACACAATCACAATAGCATACATGGATAACCTCGTCGTGCTCGATTCGGAGAATCGTCAGTACCACGTCGTCAGCTGAAATACCAGCGCCTTTTCATATCAGTCAAACCAGCAGAATCACTGCCGCGCTCAGGTAATTAGATCCATGATCATCAAGCATCAATTCGCAGTGGCTGTGTTTGTAAGATTCAACGGAGGTCCCATGAAATAACAACAGTAGCGAGTAGTGAAATAGGCGGAGAAGTTCACGCGATAGCCTACTGCCTTTATCGCATGCTCGAATATCGTCGTCAAACGGTGCCCTGCTGAAATTTCACCGCCCTCTGCTGCGAGACAAACCAGTTGATTCGTTGACGCGCTCTGGCAATTAGAGATGCGACAATTGGCGATCTTCAATATGTCGAAGAGATGGGTTTCTCGATTCACACTAATATAATGTTAGAGGCCACCATCCCGAGCTGTATGGTGGTCAAAGTATTACGCGCTGCGTAACTGTGTTGATCTCATCGTCGGTGTCGTATTTAGTATACGCTCAATGAGAAGAGCTAAAACAGAATAGTCGCTGCCGCGGTCATCCTTCTACTGACTGATTGATTGATCGAATGAAGGCCCGCCACTCGAAGACGCCGTGTACATATTCGCATGGCTCTTTCGCACGTCGCCCATGACCACACCCTCGTCGTGCAGCATCCACATCGTGGTGTTATGCACCATCACGTTGGCGATTTCTAATCGACGGAAATCGGACATTTCATAGAAGTACACTTATGCAGATACGCACTGGATACGCACAAGGTTGGTGGGGAGTAGGAGAAAAACACGGTTATACATAGCGCTCGAAACTCTACCCACTTCCTGGCTGTACTGTACGACAAGTTTGGAGTACCGTGATTGAGAAGTTGCGATAGTCGTTCTACTCGAACATTTTCGATTACAGTATTTTATCTTTTTGGTAATCACTCCGAGTGGCGCTGGACTGTTGAATACTTCCGTTTTAGGTTACAGTGAAAATATTTTCCATCCTCGATCTACGCTGTATTGCGTTCTTCTCATCTTTCAATTATTTAAATACATTAGTCACACCAATTCACCTGGTCCAATACTTTTTCGTGGGAAGATGAAAAAGACACAGGAAAAGAATCCAGTCCTATTCCGTCCGTATGATTTTTGCGTAGGGTCACACATGGTTCCTTCGCTTAGTGCTTATGACGGGCGGATAAAGGGGTACAATCAGAACGATTTATTTAACCCCTCATATTTTAGCAGGCAGTTCTCGTTATGGTGATATGCGGACTGACGCTCTTCGCCATCTGCGCCGATAACTGCGAGCGTGTCACTTTTTCTCTGTATCTCGGATCTCCAGCGCCTCTCCCTTGCACTCTCCAAATCCCGCACTCCGGGTTTCTGGCCGGAACCCCCAGACTGTGCTCTAACTGCTCAGTCTCATGACTAGTGACAGACTTCTGGATAATACAGCAGCGAGCCGTGAAGAGGGCCTTCGCTGCGCTATAGCAACAATTTATCTCATCGGCGAAAGAGTGGGCTCAGCTGGAATATCACCTCCATCTGAACCAGTGGAATTGCTGCTACGCTTCGACAATTAGAGCTGTGATAATTGTCGATCTCTAATACATCGTTCCTGTTGTTTTTTAAACTTCCCGTCGATATATGATCACTGGCATCTATCATCTACGGAAAAATACAGCAAAACCAGGTGGATCGTTGTTGCGAGCTGGTAATTAGAGTCAAGTTATTTGTTGATCTTCGATTCGAGTATAACACTAATTTAAAAAAAAATATATTATCAGACGCCACAATAATATGCGAACAAATGCGAGCTGTGCTATGGCGTTTATCCCATCGTCGATGTTCTCAAACGGAATCAAGCGAAAATATCACCGCTCATTGACGAGAGCAAAACCAGTGGATACACTGTCGCGCTTCGGAAATTAGAGCTGCGCTATTTTGTGGGCATCAATGCCTTTTTTCGCTTTATTTTTTAGAATAATATTTTACAGAAACGTTCGTATGAATGCTGCAGACACAGTTTCGAGCTGCTCATAGTGGGGGGGGGGGGGGTTTACCGCGCAAAAAAAACCTTACCCCCCAGTAAACATACGTTAAACACCACGTAAACGTGGGAATTTATGTTTTTGATAAAATGTAGTCCGGGGTGCGAGT